>APFE030281460.1:33996-78063 GCA_000404065.3 Pinus taeda | reverse complement strand
TTTTTTTTTGTGAACAGACAACTAGGATGCCTCACGGAGGTTTTCGCCTAGGTCCCTTTATTTTTTCTTTTTTTTCTTACTTTTTCTCTAAGAACTTGGTGAGGTGGAAGCTGAAACTTCTCCAATCACCATCACTTCCTTGCTGATGCTACCGATGAATTCTTGCTTTGGTAAGGGCTTCTTGTAGACCTTTAAGTTGTACCCATTGACAAGAAAAGGGATACCTTCTGCATCGATGGTTCTTATCTAAACATCACCATTATCATGCCACTTTTCTATCACATATGGTCCCAACCCTCTAATAATTAACTTGCCTTTGAAATATTTGTACCAGGAGTCATACAGCAAGGCCCAGTCACCTTCTTGAAATAGTTTGTCCTTGATATTTATATCATGCCAGATTTTCCTTTGTACTTAAGTCACTTATGTGTGCTAGAGGGCCTGCATCCTAAATTCATCTAACCCATTCAGCTAGAGAAATCTTTCGTGTTGTGCCCTTGTGACATCTTGATCCAGTTTTGTTGCCATCCTTAAGGTGTTGTATTCAAATTCAATGGACAATAGGGCTTTCTTCCCATAAGCCATCGCATAAGGAGTGAAGTCAGTGGTGGTCTTCCAGGTAGTATTTTAGGCCCAGGCGGCCTCCACCAATCTTTCTGCCCAATCCTTTCTGTTTTTGCTAATCACCTTGGTCAGAATGCCTTCCAATGCTTAGTTGGTGACTTCCACTTGCCCATTAGTATATGGTTGGTACGGGGTGGATTTTTTGTGCTTGATCTTATGTTGGATTAACAAATTTTCAATCATGTGAGATGTAAATTGACTTCCTTGATCAGTGACCAACTCTCGAGGGTATTCAAACTTATAAAATACATTTTTCGTCAAGAATTTAGCCACCTTTTCTTCTATTGCTACCTTGATAGCTTTGGCTTTAGCCCATTTTGTTAAGTAGTCAATGCACACAATGATGTACTTTTTCTATATGGATGGAGGGTCAATGGGCCTAATGAAATCCATGCCCCACTTGTTAAATGGATCGAAAGTCACTTGCGGTTGTAGGGAAATTTCATCCCTGGGGGTAGGCTTCCCCATCCTTTGGCACTGATCACACTGGTTGGTATACCCTTTTACATCTTGGTGAAGAGTGGACTAGTAATATCCAACTTGTAGTACCTTAAATGTTGTTCTTTTGGCTGCAAATTGACCTCCAGAAGGCCCATCATGATAGGCCAGAAGGATTCCAAAGACTTCCTCCTACCTGACACATCTTCTCATAATTTGATATACCTAGCTTGAATATATTTCCCCCAATCCAAGTGAATGGGGCTCTTTTTCTTATGATTCTTCTATTTTCCTTGGAGGACAAATTTGGAAGGAACTATGAAGATACCAAGTAGGTATCTATGTCAACAAACCATGGAGAGAGAACTGAAATGGTGAATAAATGTTCGTCTGGTAGCTGATCATCAACTATTCCTTCCTCCCCTATAGGTAAAGTCAATTTGGATAAAACATCTGCAACTACATTCTCCTTACCAGGCTTATCAATAATAGTTAAATCAAATTGTTGCAATAAAAGTAACCATCCAATAATCCTGGCATTTACATCAGGTTTTTTCATCAAGTATTTAGTTGCAGCATGATCGGTATTTACAAATGTCTGGTAACAGTAATGTAATGTCTAAATTTATTCAATGAATGTACAACATCTAAGAGCTCTTTTTCAGTTACTATGTAGTTTAACTCAGATTTCGATAGATTCTTACTGATGAAGTAAATGGCATAAGGTAACTTGTCATCTATATGGCCTAGAGTTTCTCCTATAGCTTTATGAGAGGGATCGACATGAATATGAAAAGGAAGAGCCCAATTTGGGCCTCAGATAATAGGTGCAGTAATCAACTTGTCCTTTAGGGTGTCCCGGGCTTCTTGGCAACTTTCTGACCATAAAAATTTGGAGTCTTTGGCCAATAGCCCAAATAAGGGAGAAGCTAACTTACTGAAATATTTTATAAATATCCTACAGTATTCAGCTAACCCTAAGAAACTTATGACATCCCTATGATTCTATGGATTTGTGACCCTTTTGATGATGGCTATCTTGTTTGGGTCTACTTGGAGTCCTTCCTGGGATATTGAGTGACCTAGAACAGTCCCTGCAGTCATTGGAAATTCACATTTTTCAGGACTAAGGGATAAGTTCATTTCAATGCATTTGTTTAACACCTTTCCCTGGTTAGAGAGAGCCTCCTAGAAATCACACCCATAGGGTGTGAAATCATCCATAAAAATTTCTACTGCATCATGGACTAACTCTGCAAAGATACTCAAGACTGCTCTTTGGAAAGCAGCAGGGGCATTGCATAGACCAAAAGGAAGGACCCTATAAGCAAAATTACCCTAAGGATAGGTGAAGGTGGCTTTATCCTACTCCTCTGGGCTGATTTGGATTTTATTTTATCTATTGAATTCATTCAGGAAAGAGGATAACTTCTTTCTTTCCAGACCTTCTAACACTTGGTCAATGAAAGGTAGAGGAAAATGGTCCTTATTTGTGGCTTTGTTTAGCTCTCGGTAATCAACACAAATCCTCTGCTTTCCATTTTTCTTTGGAACCAGCACCAAAGGAGACACCCACTCATTGTCCGAGATAGGGTAAATGAATCCTACATCCAACAACTTCAATATTTCTTCTTTGACTACACCCTTGAGAGCTGGATTCATTCTCCTTTGGGGTTGTCAGACTGGTTTGCAACCTTCCTTGATGTAAATGTGGTGAGTACGCACTGAGGGGTGCACTCCCTTCATTTATTTGTAATTCCAAGTAAAGGCATCCAATTGATCTCTTAGCGTGTTACATAACTCTTCTTCTTGGTGTACAGAGAGAGAGGGGTTGATTTTCAATGCTCTTTCAGGGTCGAATTATATTGTCTTGACACGAGTAGGGTTTGAGTCAGCTAAGCATAGATCAATATGATGGTTTTCCTTGGTTTCCTTCACTATTTCCTCCAGAGACATGGTGTTGGGAGTTTTATTTTGGAGGATGTGTTCAATCAAATCATCTTCATTAGGTTTTCCTCCTCCTATGGCAGTTTCTAGGGTATAGATTTGGGAGGATATTGGCTTGTACGGGCCTAACCCAAGTTCAGAGGTGATTTAGCCAAACAAATATCGGTACTACTAGCCCTTTCGGCAACAGTCTACAAATCGCGAGCTGAGGTCTCAGTCGAAGTAGTATGGGATGGTCCTAGAACCAGGTTTCCACACCCTAAAGATGTCTGATGATTTTCGATGGTTCGGGGTTTAACACTGCGTGCACGTTGCTACGTGCACTTATCAGTACCTCATAGCCTATGCTACTACCTTCGCACAACCCTACTCGAGGCTCAATCTATGTTATTACCCAATCCCTTGCTATTGACCCAATATAAGTTGATCACTTAGCTTATCTGTATGTGTTTAGTTATACTTAACAATGTTCGTCATTCATACAAGTCCATGCGATAAATAAAACAGTACAATTGCAAAATATATAAACCATATAATAACTCAAAACAGATACACAACATTGGAATCAACCTTCTCTTTATTATCTCTTTCCCTGGTTGCAGACTCGACTCTACCCTGCGCACTCAGCTGTAGAGGTCTGCGCACTCAGCTGTGGACACTACTAGGCCTCTGCGCACTCAACTAGAGAGCTCTTCCTATCACTACAACCCAAAGCACTTATACCTTTTCTCTATGCTCGCTAACCTCTAGACTCCATTCAGTTCTTCTTAAATCACTTCTTTACAACTTAGAGCCTCACTCTATTTATACAATCCCATGGTCCACGGACCCTGGGTAGGCCGACACTACATTAAAAACTTAGGGCGAACAACCCTATGACTCTAACATACAATTTTTGCTCCACGTCCACAATTCGTGGAGTCTTTACAACAATAGTACTCAAAACTTGGGCTTTGAGCCCCAAAACATGCTGGCGGGGAATTCCATGCCCAATAGAGGAGTAGACTTCATCTTCTTCCTCCTCTTCTAGCCATAAAGGTAAGTCATGTTCTAGAGATGGTTGAGCAGGAGGGTATACGAACAACTTCTTGGATAGATGCCCATTTTTATAGTCATATTTCCATCCCTGTAGCTTATGTAGGCATCGAAAAGAACTAACTAAGGCCTCCCAAGGATGAGAGGATAACCATGGAATTTGGTCTTAGGCTGGAGTACTAAGACATCTGCAAGGTATTCTCAGGAATCAATGGAGACCATCACATCCTCAATAATCCCCTCAAGGGCTACTGTGGATCATTCTGCAGGCTACAATACTATTGTGGTCTTCCTTAATAACCCCTGGAGATTCAGTCTGAGCATAGTGTCCTAGTCATTACATTTATGGTAGCCCCAAAGACCAATCAAGGTATGGGGGACAATGGTTCCATCGATGTGTACATCTCCTACAGGGCTCCCAGGGTCTAAATACTTCGAGTAAATTACTTGTGCCAACATTAAGTCAGACAGTTGTCCAATGACATTAATGGTAGGGGTGTCTCTTTTCTGCCTCCCTAGATGTTTGAAACACTTCTCCTTGATCAGCATGTTGTAAATAGGGACATCTTTGATAGCTTGGAGAAGCGATATTTTAACATAAATATTTTTCAACTCACCCACACTTCAATTTCTTTTGGGGTGTGCTAGAATGGATGGGTTAGCCTTTCAGGAAAGGGGGGTGGATTCATTCTAGGCACACTTTCTTCTCTTTCCTCCTCACTCTCCCTAGGTGGAGATGGAGGTTGTTTATCTGGGATGACTCTTAAAGATCTAAGGTTAATTTCACGAATTTCCATAGCATAGGCGGGGTAGGATGCTTCTCCACTGTAAACTTGTTCTGCCTATCCGTTGTTCAGGTTCGGGTTTGGTTGGGCAAGCATCTGAGGTTGTTTAGGTGTAGGAGCTGCGATTGAGTTGGAGGTGAAGGAAATAAAGCTGGAGCTTGGTTGTATGGTGGCCTCCACCCTTGGGGTGATGCATTCTTCTAAGGTTGTTGAGGAGTATATGGCTGAAATGGTTGGTTGGCCGAC
This sequence comes from Pinus taeda, assembly GCA_000404065.3. Lineage (NCBI taxonomy): Eukaryota > Viridiplantae > Streptophyta > Pinopsida > Pinales > Pinaceae > Pinus > Pinus taeda. The sequence continues at coordinate 72,988 of APFE030281460.1, read as the reverse complement.
TAGGAATGGTATTGAGGTGCAAAAGACTAGGGAGAAGGTGTAGACTAAGAAGGATGAGTTGGGGGACACGAAGGGGGAATGGATGTGTTTTGATTAGGGTTGTAATATGAATAGGATGACCCTTGCATGCCCTACTTGTATGGTCGAGGTCCATGAGGCCTTCTTTGATTAATATAGCAGAGTTTTTCAGTCACCCCTTCAGTTCCCCGATACACAAATTTTAATCTACGTAGAGAAGGGCACTTGTCCGTGGAGTGGTTTTCCTCATAGACCGAGTAGATTTCTATAAGGTTCAATGGGCATTCATTCCTAGGGTGCATCCTTGTGCATCTAGGGTAGAAGATGGCTAATGCTCTCTCTGTTTCCTCCTGCTTCCATTTGATTTGCATAGTGTCTATTTGCAGAGAAAGGGTTTGCAGCATTTCAGTCTTAAATTCTTCCAACATGTTCCCAATTTCATTTTTTATGGATGTGTTGGAAGAGGATGAACTAGCCACTACTTGTCTAGCCCTACCCTTCTTTCTAGCTTCCCTAGAATGATTCTTTAAAACTATCTTGATATCATCATAAGGTAACTGGTAGATGTCCCCTCCTGGTAGCAAGTTGAGGGTTTTTAGAAGGTCTTCCCTAATCCCCCTGAGAAGGACTAACTTAAGTGACGCAGGATCAAGTGTGCACCTGGCCCTTTTATAGCTGAGTTGGAATATTTCCTCATAATCTTCTAAGGACTCATCATCTCCCAAGGTCATCCTAAAAATTTCCTCTTTTGTATCTTTGGACCTGCAGTAGTCCCTATACTTGTTATTGAAAGCTTGTTGAGTCTAAGCCCAAGTGTTGATACTATCCCCAGGTAAACTCATGAAGCAATGCAGAGCTACATCCTTGATAGTGGATGGGAATAATTTCAAGTTCTGATCATCAAAGGTGTAATCATAATTTCTACATATGACAGCAAATTCAAACAAAAAAATATATGTATCTTCTGAGCTCAAGCCATGGAAACGAGGAAGAGTAGATGGGCTTATGTTTTTCATCTTGGCATCCCCATTAGTTTCTCTTATGGGAAAATCACCCTCAATTGTTTCCCTGTCTCCCCATTCATTTATATTTTTTAGCCATTGTGTCAGGTGGAATGGTTTCTTCTTCTTCCCCTGTAGGCTCTTAAAAAGTATTTGGTTGTTCACCTAAGGGGTCCTCTAAATCACAGCCATCAAAGAAGAGAGAAGGTTGGATATTTAAAGTGGTGGGGGTATTTAGTAGAAATTTTCCTACATTCTCCCTATCCCTACGAGGCATGAAAGGAATGTTTTTTTCTTTCCTTTTTTGTTTTAAACTATTTGCATAATTGAAAGAAAACAAAACTGAATTACAACTATCTACTAACTAGAACTAATTACATAATGAAAGAGATAATAAAAAGGAAGAAAGAAAGAATAAATCACATATACTCGTACGCCTCACAGACAATGGCGCCAAAGAGTGGTGAGCACCAGTATTGTAGCAAGGACGTTGCAACTCCTGGGGCTACCAACTTTACTTCATTAACTCGGGGTTAGTACAAACTTGGAGGTGATAGTGTTGTATACACAAATAGATGTAATTGGTCTACTCTTTGTACTAGTTCACCTACAAGATCCCCTGTTTTACTATAGGAATAGATAGAAAGCTTAGAGAGTGGTCTCGAAGGTGGGCTGGAGCTTGGAAAAGGTGAATAAGGAGGGAATAAGGCAAGGCAGTGATGGGAATTTTCTTAGAACTCAAGCAAAAGCTTTAAGATGGCTGGATTTTCTCGACAGAGATGGAAAGCTTTCCTCATAAGACAAGAATGTGAATTGATACCTTAGTGACTTTTGTAAATCATGGGTGGATATGGCTTCATTGAGGCTGATGAGTTGAGTTCTCCCTACAATTTAGAAACTCCTGCAATAACAAACATCATGCTTGGAATTCACATATAAACTTATCAAAAACAAGAAAGGTGTATTCAAGTAAGAGAAAATAGAGTTATCACCATTTACTTGCTAAGCTCATGTAGGGAAATGCTTGGAAACAATATGAAAGTGAGATAAGATCAGTGAAAAACTTAAGAGATCAGAAAATACCAATTGCAACTTATCCATGAATCTACAAGATAATGACCTAATTGACAAGAATGCTCTAAATTACACAAAAAACAAGAATTTTATCTTTGTTGGCTGCATGAGAAGTGTTCCTCAAACCATGATCCCTAAAAGGGATAAATGAGGTGAAAACCACTAGCTTTCATCCCTTTTTGAATATATTCTTATCACTACAAAGCTACTATTATAACTATTCACAAATGGAAGAAAACTAATCAAATCTACCAATACTTGCAAATTATCAATACCAAAATCAGTTTAACGACTAACTATGAGACAACCTAAGCATACATATACAATAATAGGAACCTATGCTACTAGGGTTAGGCCCTAACCTAAGATCTTCATCCCTCTGATTCAACCCAGTGCTAGATCAAGGGAATGTTGTTCATTTCATTAAAGATATCAAAAATTCATAAGAGTGCTTGGTTACAATGATTCAACTCGAAAACTGCTTAGCTATCTTGAACAAAAAATCTGAATCCTAATGAATACGTACGCCTCTTAATTTATAAGACTGAAGTTACAAACAACTTCCTTAAATTTAGGGAGGCTTGGCTCCAATCTCGACATTAACTGATCTTCAACTATCACTGGCTTGGTTGCCAATGAAATTCATGACTTGGGTGCTTGCAACTACGAGCTGATGAGATTTTATTGAGGAATTTTCGAGTCAGTGAGGAATTAAGGAGGGAGATCCTATCTCCTAGAATCCCTCTTGCTTGTCTCCATTCAAGTTCTTGCACTTTAATTAGCCCAAAATTTGCTCCAAAACCTACAATTAATGCACATTAGACCACTAGACATGACATCTCATCATTACTCTCCTCATTAAGCAAAACATAATTAAAACATGTAAAGAATGATGAGAAAAGTTGATTTTTAGTAAGCTGGAGGTGTATTAAGGTCCATATAATTCACCCATTGATGTGTCTCAACACTTCCTTCTTCATGTTTCTCGCCATCACGACTGTCATGAAACTGGTGGAAATACTCCCTGGAGCGGCATTGAGGAAACCATAGGGATCGTCAATCATGATGATGTTACACTCTATATTGTAGACAAGCACAGGAAAATTGGTGAGAGCGAGCTAGCACTTGGAGGACCTTAAGGGCCGGATGGGGCTACAGGAGGATTGACTTCTTTTTTAGTTGTGCAACAAAAAATTACCGTTGGACATCCTCGTTTGGTATTGGACGTGATGGGCATTCATTCCAGGTCGGATTTTTCGAATTTTTCGTAGCCAATTGGAGTCCTCCAGGAAAATGGTGTTTCTGTGGGTATTGAGGGCATTCTAGAAGGCGTTGTCATGGCCGGAGCCAAAAACTAGGAAATTGCAGGGGCTTCTCATGGAGAGCACTTTCAAGGTAAGATCGATTTTACGACTGTTTTGTTGGGGGTGGATCCTTTTTGTTGCATAGTGAACAAGCGCCCTTGCAACCTCACCTAGAATCCCTTGCCGATCATGCTTAATTGCACTAGATGAAAGTGAAAAAGATAAGTTGCATGCAGGTAACATGTAATCCTTAACACTAGAGCCATCCTTCCCATCCTGCCTGGTCTGCAACAAGGTGAATACAGTTGTTACGAATATTAGTGCAACCAAACTCCTTGCAAGCAACAAAATTTTTTACAATGGGAGCCTCTTATTATTCTTCATTGAATTCGATTAGTTCCAATGGGTTGAGCTAGCTCCAGGTGTCGTAGACTTGGTGGATGCTGGTGCTAGAGTAGTTGCTAATACCACATGCTTATCAACAAGCACTGAATTTACCTCTTGTCTCTTGTGGGCGAAGGCAGCCCTACTCTTGCCTACATTTCAACCATAAGAGATATCCAACACATGGGCACAGAGAACCTGAGGGATTTCTTTGTTTATGATCACCGGGGGCTTCAATGTGTTTAGTCGGTTCTTGCACTGCACATTGGTCTTAGATGTCTTGTTGCAATTCTCATGGCTACTCACCACATGGGCCACATCCTTCAAGTGCTTCGACTTCAATTTGACCCTGTTAAGCTCCACATAGCGAACTCCCCAGGCTTCAATCAAGGTATCCATCGCACCATTTCTCTAGTAATCATCATGTTATGGCCATGCACATGGTCACAACCTCCATCATTGCTCACTGTGCTGGCACGAGGGTCTCGGTGATCCCATTGGCTACTATTTTCGGTGTTGTGGCTACAGATACCAAAATGCCTACACCGGTGGTCATCCCATCACGCCCAGGTGTCGTGGTTGGTGCCTTGCCTGAGCAGTACACTATGATGTGCAATGGTAGCGAGAGCGTTAGCCCATGGTTGGGATGGGAATTTGAAGCCTCATGCTAAATCAGATGGGGATGTCAAGCCGGCCAGGCCCCCTTCAAAAAAGCAAAGAAAACAAGGTCACTGTGGAGTTCAATAGCAATCATCCTGATATGCCTAGGGTTTTGTTCGAGGGCAGCAACGATGATCAGAAGGACATTGATGTTGTTCTCTTATTTGATGGCCAAACCTTTCTCCTAGAGAATTTTCACAAGGTCATCACTGGCGACTGCTGCAGAGGGTGGGTCATCTTCAAGATCCAGGCTTGGAAGATTGACTAAAAGTACTACAATTAAGACTTCGCTCAATACTCCAGCATTTTCTATTGAGCGTATTGGTAAGTAGGACAGTTCAAGTCCAGCTGAGAAGTTGAGTGATGCCCAAGATATGAATTTAAATATTGATGAAGATGTGACAAATGAGCATGAGAGTGATGATGAGTTGGCTGATGTAGATCTCACTGATGATGAAGCTGATATAGGACCCAATGCTGCAGATTTGAGAACTTCCACTAGAAACTCTTAAGGTCCCAATTTTCATGCAATCATAACCCGCTCTGATACAACTGATCCAAATCTTTTGGAGGGCCCAAAGATCTAAGTTATTGCAAACAAGAAAAAAAAGAAAGTAAACCCAAACCAGAAAACAAATTGGAAACTAACTTTTTATTAGATCAAAAAAAGATTGTTGCAACTACATTGTGTTGGATGATCCATCCTCCTATGAAAAGACGCTCGTTATTTATAACTTTTTTTAGTTACATTACCATGGGTAAATACCATGGGAAGATTTACATTCGGTTCATTACCATGGGTAAATACCATGGGCGTATTTCCATTCAAATCACTAGTCCACCCATCTTCCATTTTGATGAAGACATCATGGAAGCCATGACCACCCCTAATTATCCTTGGGATGATATGCACCATTGTGCATACTTCCTTTCGTGAAAAACCAATGACCAATATGTTGTGGAGTCAAAAGACATCATTCATGGTGAATTTGTTTGTTTTAAAAATCCCATTCCTGCATTGGAAGAAGGAAATATGGATAAAATTTATCCTACCATCAAAATTAACATTTTGAATAAACCAAAGATCAAAGAAAATATCATATTGGGGGCACAATGCACCTTAGACAAAATTGATGGTTACACCAAGTTATTAAAATAATTCCATGATGTCTTCACCTAGTCTTATTCTGAAATGCCCGAACTTAATCCCACCATTATTGACCATCAAATCGACACTTGCCTCAATGTCATTCTTATCCGCGAAAAGAAAAGGCCTATAATTCCTTCCAAATGCGAAGCTATCAAAGTTGAAATTGATAAGCTCAGGTAGGATAGTTTTATCTATCCTATCGAATACACCACATGGGTGTCCAATATTGTTCCCGTTATTAAGAAAGAAGGCACCATTTATGTCTGCACGTACTTTCACGATTTGAATAAAGATTGTCCCAAAGAAAAATTTCCTTTATGGATGGATTCTCTAGATATAACCAGATAGATATCTATCATGACAATCAATTTAAAACCGCCTTCACTAGTTTGTGGGGAAATTTCACTTAATAGTTTATGCCTTTTGGTTAAAATAATTTTAGGGCCACTTTTCAGTGTGGCATGTCTTACTATTTCCATTACCTGGCTCATATTATCCTTGCATATCTAGACAATCTCAAGCTCATTCCAAACTTCAGTTGCAACACCTTCATGATTTCCATACCATCTTTCTTTAATGTCGCAAGTATAGCTTTCATGTAAATATTGTTAAGTGTGTCTTTTGCATTCCTGTCGGCTGAATTTTGGGCTTCATTATATCCAAAGATGGTATCACTCTTGACCCTCTCAAAGTTTAAGCCATTATTGAACTTCCTCATCCTCGTACCCTTCGCTAGCTGCAAAGCCAACTTCCTTCATAGGTTTGTCCCTCACTATGCCACCATGGCACGTGAGTTTCTTAGACTCCTTCGATCTAACATTCCATTTGTTTGGTATGACCAATATCAATAGTATTTCCATGCCCTCAAACGTGCTCTCACTTCTGCTCCCTTGATTATTCCACCTACCTTTGAGAGGTATTTCATCTTTTATATCTCTGTGTCTGCCTATTCAGTCGTTGGGTTCCTAATACAAGAAGATTCTTCTAGAAATGAGCATCTCATGTATTATGTCATTAAGAACCTTCTTGGTCCCCCTGTTTCCTATCCACATGAAGAAAAGTTGGGGTTGGCTATTGTGTTCTTTATTCAAAATCTTCATCATTATATCCTTATGTGTCTTACCAAAGTTGTGACCAATTCCAACCCCATGGACTTCATGTTGAGTTGAAGGATCATTAATAGGAAGTACACGCATTGGATCGTTATCCTTCAAGAATTCGATCTCAAATTTGTCACATCCAATATTAAGAAAGGTTTTACCCTTGTTGAATTCATTTCTGAATTTCCCACTAGTGCACCTGATCCACCAATAAATGATGATCTTCCAAATGAACACTTGTTTGCCATTACCTCAGATGATCCTTCATATGGTGGCATCATTACTTATTTCCGAACCCATAAATTCTTCCCCCATCTCACTCGTGATGATCGACGATGTATTTGAAATCGATCCAGTCACTTCCTCCTCATCAATAACTATTTTTATCACCACAGTGTCGACACTTTCCTCCATCATTGTTTCAAACATGTTGAAGCTAAGCAAGTTCTTAATGTCTACCATAATGGTGTTTGCGGTGGTCACCTCTCTGGAATGGCCACTGCATGGAAAATCATGCACGCTAGATATTTTTTTTGTTCTCTCTTTAGCGATTGCAATGAAGTAGTCAAACATTATCCCAATTTCCAGTTATATGCCCCTAAGGCACAAGGTCCACTTTCTCCCCTCCATCATGTCATCACAGCCAGTCCTTTCTATAAATGTACTATTGACTTTATAGGGTGTCAAACCCCATCTGCTAATAACCATAAGTATATTATCAAGGTTGTCGATTGTTTCACCAAATGGGTTGAATCAATGCCAATGTTCAATAACACCATGGCAACTATAACCCTCTTTTTCTTTAACCGTGGTATCGCTCGAGTTGTTGTTCCAAAACAATTGGTCTCCAACCATGGCCAACACTTTGAAGATTATATATGGCATGATTTATCCTCTCTTTTTCGCTTTGAACACCAATATTCATCATCTTACTACCCATAATGCAATTTCCAAGTTAAAGCTATCAATAAAATTCTTAAATCATGCTTCAACGGATGATGAAAAAGCACAAGACCAACTGACATATAATGTGCTTCCCTACTTTGTGGACCTATAGAACTTCTATCAAAACCTCCACTAGGTTCACTTCTTTCCACCTTGTTTTTGGAGAGGAAGCAGTCTTACCAATCGAGTGTGAAATCCCCTCCCTCCACCTTGTCATTGAACTCCTCCTAGACACCCAATCTTTAGAATGATGACTTGTCATGCTTTAGCACACCAATGAAGACCATCTTGCTGCATTGCAAACCATTAAAGTGACCAAAAAGCACACCAAAGGTTAATATGACCGAAAAGTCCACCCGTGAACGTTTCACGAAGGTGACCTTATTATCATTTATGACCAAGCTCATGATGTCCTGGGGCACGAAAAGTTTGAAGCATTATGGCTAGGACCTTACATCATCTGTAATTGTTTGAGTAAAGGGGCAAACGTTTTAGAGGGTACAGAAGGAGAAATCCTTCCTAACCCTCACAATGCACTCTACCTCAAGAAATTTTACCCATAACATTTCCCATTGAAATGTGCATATCGTATTATTTTTCTTGCATTTAAGTAGCTTACATACTCCACAATCTTATTCATTATCTTCTTGTGTCTTTTAGATGGATCCATCATCGACACTTTATATTGGTTATGTTAATGGTGTGAGTCGCTTCTGCAGGAATCTAGCCTTGGCAGCTTGGGCCATTTTTACCCCCCTGTACTTGTTATTTCACTCCAACGATGCCTATATTAGAGCTACCACCAATAACCAAGAGTAATACGATTATCTGATAGCTTTGTTAGTCAATGCCCTTGATCGTCACATCCTTCACCTTCATGTTTGTCTTGATTCCTTGCTACGTTTCATGCAATTGAACGACAATTATCATGTGCATGTCTTGTCCTATTTAGAAAATATCTATGATTTAAGCTTTTGGCACGTGAACTTGAATCCATTACATTCAGACATGTTCCTAGAGCCCAAAATCACTATCTAGATACCACTGCCAATAATATTTTGGATTGGCATTTTTCACATGTATATACAAGAATACATCCATAGGATAAACAAATGATGAACCACAATCATCACACGAATATGCATAACCATAATTATGTATCATAATTTCCAACGTATAGTGTTTGGAGTCCATTACTCTAAATACATTTGACATGCTCATTCACATGTTATCAAAAAACAAAAATGGGGACCCTCATGTCCCTATGCCTAATCACTATCATCTAGAGGCTCCCAAGCCAATGGATCCATCTCACCAACTCATAGGTCTCATAGTTCGAAGATCCTCTAGCATAGCATCAGTACCTAAGCTTTGTTGTGATGTGGACCCATCCTGATCTGTAGCCCCTGGCATTGCAACTCGTCTTGTGTATCTTGTTAGCCTCATTGGGGTTATATTGCATAGCACAAAGTTTATAAATCAGTACCACTTTCATATATTTCTTAAACTATAAATGCATCAAATAGATAGAAATGTTCACTCACCATCTGGACTCCATGCTCATCCCTACGGAAGTGGTAAGTCAGGATCCCCTTCGTAGTTCATTCCACTATACGGATAATCATCTATGTACAACGACATCTAGTCCCAACATGCAAAAAACTCAAGTCAAAACACCCATCTAACCCCCCCTCCTCCACCTCCTTGTAGTAGCTGCCCCAAATGGTGCATCACAGGCTTCTTTGGGCCACCAATCTGTACAAGACAATAGATGGTTGGAATCTTCTTAAAGAAGAATGCACATAAAATTGTCCCAAAAGAAAAATTATCATTGGTCCTCGACCAGCATAGTTTCAACTTTATTTTAAATGATGATAGTATCATATGGGCCCACCCATAGTAGGTCCCTACCAACACACTCTCCACCAGCATCATCTACCCCCAAGTGATGTGATGGAAGGAATGACTACCCAAGATCCCCAACACTGTTATGACCGTAGCTCGTGTCTCAAGACTCTCTAAGTCACTGATCTAAATGGTTGTGCCTATTGGAATAAGGAATTACATAGAGGGGGGTGAATCAGTAACAATGAGATGCTTAAAAATGTTTTCTAATATGCTTACAGTCCTATGTTTATATATTTTTACTAGTTGAGAGCAACTTTTGATAAAGGATATGATAAACAAGTTTAAACATTCATGTTCATATAACCAAACACATGAGAACACACATTTTACATAGTGTTCTCACATGGAAACCCGGAGGGAAAACACACACCAAATTGTTGTTTGTTTATGATGTAAAATAATCACCTACTTAATTACATCTATTTGTATGTGAGAAAACACCCATAGGAGGCACCAACACCCTTTGGTTAGCAAGCATAAACTTGTCAAGAGGCACCAACCTCTTCTTAATGCAGACACCAACCTACTCTTGCCATTGTTCTACTATTTCATACAATTTTCAAACTAAAAATAGAGGCATTTACTTTACAAGTAAAATACCAAAATGATTGGTTGCATACTCAACTTCTTCTCTCTGTCTTCTATTGTTACACTAACTCCCTTTGGTCTCATGTATATGTTATTTACTCGTTTCTCACGGAAACATATCCTCAACACTCTGCCTTCTCTCACAAGGGCTCTTTGTTGCAACTACCTCAGTTCAGATCACATTGTTCTTTACACAACAATCTTCGTGCTCTTACTGCACAAGCACTCTCTCTTATTTCGATGCTTAGACCTTACTGTCTACACACACTTTCACTATATATAACTTTGACAATATGCTCAACTCCCACGAATTGCTCAATTGTAAATGATGGTTTTGATTCACAAATGCACACTGAGAAAAGTTGTCTCTGCTACCTGTACCCTTACTTCCCAATTGTACTTCAGCATTTCTCTTCTGTATGAATCATGTCATTGTATTAAACATAGAGATGGACCTTTGATCTCTTCACTGACTGACTGCATAAATCTCCATGTTGAGAATTTAATTCTCAGGTGGCATACACACTCCTCCAAGAGTCCTCCATAAAGCTTGATAGTCCTACGGGATGGCTACTCTAATCCCCATTTAACTCTCCCAAACGTGCACATGAAGTAGCCAATTTCTTCCTTCATTCCCTCAAATTTCTCTCTTTTAAATGTTGTCCTTGTTGCCTTGTATCATATCCTTCTGAAAATTTAGTGGACTTCAACAACCAACTTCATCGTTCCTACATTCAATTATTTAGCTATCAACTCACACATCGATTAAATGCGTTGTACTACTTCATTAGAACACAACATATCATAACTTACATAGGAGGAAAGTTATGATATTTCATTCTTTGATATCCTTAGCTCACTTGGCCCTTAGCTCCTTTGGAATTTTCTTCCTCATAAGACTGAGACCTGTGACTATTGGCTTAACACTATATCAGAGCCCCTCTTTATCATAACATACACGATTGAAACATTACTATATTTCTTTGCTCTGATGTCTTTAGCTCCCTCTGTTCATCCCTTGGTCCCCTTAAGTTCCATATGACCATGTGATTTGGAATATCAGAGCCCCCTTTATCGAAACTTCTTTAACCATTAGTTTCGTAAGGGTTATGATATTCTAATCCCTTGATATTTTGTCCTCCGACATTTTGACATCACTGTCCATTTCACTTTCTCAGGCCCATGGACATGCCACCACGTGTCCTATATGAGGAGAGAGAAAGAGGTCCATTAGACACTATTTTTTCAACGAAATCCTTTATATTTCTTGTTTTTCGCAAACCTTGGCACTTCCAAATAAATGAAAATCTTAAGACTGTTATGAAACTAGCTCACAAAAAGATAGAAAAGAGAAATCAACACCTTCAAAATAAGCCTCTTTGAGGGGGAAACCTCCTTTACATTACACAAATGAACAATTCTTGGATGATACAAACGAAAACACCTCCTTTCTACATATAAGAGTCTCAGGGATCATAATATAATCAGAGCCGACATAACAATAATAATGTAAGGGAACAACAATAACAATAATGGGCTTCTATGGGGCACAATAATAGAAATATGGGGACTACATGAGCACAAAAATATAGTAAGGGGTTGAACTAATAACAATAAGGAGTTACACTAGTAGTATAGGGCCCTAACATGCTCCTCTCCTTCAAAAAGTGTTGTTCTCAACACTTGAGTAGTTCTGGATGCTTCTGTATAAAATTCTCGTCCTCCCATGTGGAATATTCAGCAGGCAATTTCTTCCACTTGATGAGATACTCTGAAATTGATTGATTTCATAGTTTTCGGGTTCTTGTTTCTGTGACTGCTTCAGGTTCCAATATGTTTTTTCCTTCCTCGTCAAGTTCCAACAATATTGTTTGAACTAGGATCTTCTGCAACTTTTGAATGAGTGCCCACACTTCTTCAACATTGTTCCATTAATCCTTTGATTCGTTTATCCAATCTAATTGGATAATAGAATTGACACAAAAAAAATGCTTCCACATCCTCATCCTTTCTTGAAAGTGCATTTGCAACAACATTTTTCTCCCCTTTTTTGTAGATGATTTCAAAGTCATAACCCAATATCTTTGTGACCCATTTTTGTTATTCTTCTAAAGATAATCTTTGTTGTAAAAGGTATTTAAGACTATCATGATTTGTTTTTACCTTTAAGTGTCTTCTCATTAGGAAAGGTTAATGTTTGTAGTAACACTTATTGGAATCAAATGAATAGCATAACCATGATCACGAATAGGTGGGAGGCCTTTGGGAGTCTCAAATACCTTGGAATGATTTTCCAAGACGTTTTAGAGATCTAAAGAAATATAAGATTTTGATGTGGGAACCTCTAGCGAACATAATTGTGCAATTATGCCTCATTGTTCTTTCTTTAGAATCTTTGTCATTCTATTAGAGATGATTATCTTTCCCAGTTTCCGTGTGATACCCCTTAATTCAACTTCCTTTCCTTTTGGAAAAAAAATTAAAAAATTAAAAAAATAAAAAGAAAAAAAATCATGAAAGGTTCTTGAAAATTAAAAGTTATTGTACCCAAGGATTGTAGCCATTGGACTCCTAGTACAACATCAGCACCACCCATTGGAATGGAAAGCATTGGGCTATTCAATACATATCCTCCCATGGATAGCTTGATATTATGGCACATTCCAGAGAAATTTATGGTTCCTCCACTCCACTTGCAACCATCACTGACACTCTAGTGTTGGATATAGGAAGCAATTCAATTCCTTGGCTATCTTACAATGAATAAAATTATGGGTATTACCTGAATCAATCAACACTATTACATTTTTCTTCTTGATATGTCCTTCTATATTTATAGTTTGAGGAGTGGCAGTTCCAGAAAATGCATTACAATATATGGTGATATTTATTTCTTCTTTCTTTGGGGTTGGTTCCTGGTGAGTATCCTTTTCTTCTAACATTTCTTGATCCTTTTCTTCCTGATATTTCACTGCTTGAACCTTCTTCTTATTGATATGTCCTTCTATCTTGAGAGTTTGAGTGGTAATTCCTACCAATGCAGTACAAGATATGGTCAGATTCATTTGTTTTTTCTCTACGGTTGGTTCCCGGTGTATATTGTCTTCTTTTAATGTTTCTTGATCCTTTTCGTCCTCCTCTTCACAATCTATGTAAAATAATTTCTTCTCAGCACACTTATGACCTTTAATGTATTTGCTATCACAATTGTAACAAAGCCATTTTACTCTTTTTTCTTCCAATTGTTGTGGTGTCAACCTTGTAGGCTCTGGAAGGCTAGGAGAAAAAACACTTCTATCTTTATAGTTGTGAGGGGTAGACTTCCTTATTTCCATAATTTTTCTTTCCACTTTTCTTGCCAACCTGTATGCCTCCTCCAATGAATCAGGTTCCCAAAGGTGAACCTCATGTTAGATGTTGTCTTTTAAAGTCCATATGAAGACATCAATCCTCTACTTATCTGGAATATCATTTACCCTTATATTCAAGTTTTGAAAGTCCTCAATGTGCTCTACCATTGAAACCTTTTGTTTAAGATTTATCAATTGGATAAAGAAGGTGTTTCTCTTTGTATCCTCATAATGTGTTATCATTTCCTCTGTGAAAATTGACCACGTGACAAGTGTTTTACGAGAACAAAGCCCTTTGTACCACAAAAATTGATCTGGTTCCAAATATAAAGATGCAATACCTACCTTTTGTAACAATTTCACCTCATGTAGATCAATATATTTCTCCATCTGTAGTGTCCAATTTACTGGATCTTTGCCATCAAACTTCCTCATATCACTTTTTCTTGATTTTGGGAGCTCTATCTTGAAACGAATTTAAATCTATAATTTCAGATCTCTGAATTCTGAAATATCGATCGGTGATATCCCTCTGAGTCCTATTTCTAACCTTGCAAGTCTGATCACAATTGGATTACCGAAGAAAGAGTTATGTCCAGTCTACCACGATGACCTAATTATAAAGCTGACCTCATTATAAATTGGTTCAGTAGAGCGAATTTGTACGATGTGCGACGTATCACTGTTTCAATATTAGGTTATGTAACTGTTACCCAACAAACTAAAATCCATCTTCTTTTTGTCACTTTTTACGAAATTTTAATCCGGTGTTCCGAGAGAGAGTTATGAATATTTCCCCAAGGTCACCTATTTGGGATGTAATTCGGGGGCCTACCAAAACCCAAAATGTCTTGGACCGTATCTCCGAAAATATAGTGAAGCAAAATCTGAAATTCAAGGTCGAGCTTCACCAATATTTTGGCTCAAATGGGTTTTAATTTCAGAATCTAAAACTTTGTATACAATAAATTATAGTTACAATTCCACAATAACCTATTTGAGATGGAATTATGGATCTTGCAAAAAACCCTAACTTCCTCAGATCATATCTCCGAACATATAGCGAGACAAGATCTGAAATTCGGACTCAAGGTTCAGAACAATTTCTTCTCAACTTGGTTTTTTTTATGTTCTAAAACGTCGCAGAAATAAGTTATGGAAAAAATTCCACGAAGGCCTGTTTGGAGCAGCAAAACCCCAGAATCCAAAGCTTTGATACCAAATGTTATGAAACTAGCTCACAAAAAGATAGAAAAGAGAGATCAATGCCTTCAAAATAAGCCTCTTCGAGGGGGCAACCTCCTTTACATTACATAAATGAACAATTCTTGGATGATACAAATGATAACACCTCCTTTCTATATATAGGAGTATAAGGGGTCATAATATAATCAGAGCCAACACAACAATAATAATGTAAGGGCACAACAATAACAATAGTGGGCTTATATGGGGCACAATAATAACAATATGGGGACTACATGGGCACAACACTAGTAGTATAGGGACCTAACAAAGACATTCCAAGGTTTTGATCCCTGATGGCCCTATGCTCCAAGGTTTTGATGGCTTATTCCTTTTGATATCCCAGGGCTACAGCCTCCAACATCCCTCCCATGAAAAATTTTAAGGATGGAAAATTATCTTGAAGTTTAAAAATGTTGGCAAATCTCATTAGTCCCTAAAATGCAAATTATAAAATGTTTATTGATGTATTTGTAAAACTATTAAATTTTATGATTATTTTATATATACTCTCTATATAATGTCAGTGACTTTTAAGGTAAAATAATTTTATATTGTAAAATTTGGGCAAATTGTTTTTATAAAAAATGGAAATTAGCGAATCGTTTTTTGGGAAAAATCATGAAAAATTAGCCCACCTATGAATATTAACCCCTAAAAGTTTTCATGATGTCGCCTACTCCAATTTTCTTCGATCACTGAGGTTTTGATCTCCTTGTCTTTGAGGTTCTGATATTAGGTGTCGATGGGCTTTGACCTCTAATATTTCAGCCTTCTTAGGATTTCAAGTCCCTTAACTTCGAAAAGACATATCTTTTGATCTAGGAGTCCATTTTCAAACTTCCACATACCATTGGAAAGTTATTCCAAACACTTTCCAATGGAGAAGGTTTGATATAGGCTTTGAGCCCATCTTCTACCTATGATATGGTTGCAAAATCTCTACCACACTTTTCTTCTTGAATCTTCTTCTTGTGCTTGGAATGTTGAACTCCCAATCACCATAGTCATCCTTTTATGGCTTCTCCAGTAAGCCTGCTACTATGATAATTTTCTACAAACTACACCAACAACCATGGGATTCCCCTGGATGCCCAATCATCATACTACCCCTAGTTGACATCAATGACAACACTAATGCAACCACCCATACACTACCAATTGTCAAACAATCTCCCCATTTGGCATTGATGGGAATTGATGGGCATTGATGGCAACACCATAAGCTCCCCCTCAGGCTAGGCATGGTTTTCTCTGATTATAATCTTCTCCCCCTTTGGCATCAATGGAAAATAATACTTCTTGAATACTCCACCTGAACCATTGCAACCTACTCTTCCATGAGTCCCACATGTTGATTAGATACCACCACCTACCAAAATGAATTCATTTGGAAGGAGGTGCGACAACTCCTATTTTCCTCTTGCAATATTCAAAGGGTTATCTTTCCAGTGGTTTAGTAAATATATATGCAACTTTCTCTTTGGTGGCCACATATTCAAGTCTAAAAATATTGGCTGCAACGTGTTCCCTTAAGAAATGTAACTTGATATAAATATGCTTGGATCTTTGAATGCATGATTGGATTTTTGGAGATGTTGATGGCACTTGTATTGTCACATATAATTGAAATGGGATTAATCAGCTTTACCTAAATATATTTTAAAGTCCACTGCATCCATAGAATTTGTGTGCAATAGGTAGCAATAGAAATATATTCTTCTTCAACAGTCGATAAAGAAATGGAGGCTTGTTTCTTGCTAAACCATGAAAGCAAGCATTTTCCCAGGAAGAAAGCTGCACTAGAGATGCTTTTCTTGTCATCAAGAATTCCATCCCAATCAACATCAGTGTAGGCCTTCAACTTGAATTATTTTCTCTTCGCATACTACAGTCCATATTCTTTTGTTCCTTGAAGATGTTTGAAAATTATTTTGACAGCAACAAAATGACTTTCATGTGGGAAAGCCTCAAATCAAGCCACAAGACCCAGAACTTGCATGATTTCTAGCCTTGAAGTTGTCAAATACAACAAGCTTCCTATCACAGATCTATATTCAGTCTAATTTACCAGCAGTGTCCCATCTTCTTTGCACAACTTGTAGCATGTAATCATAGGTGTACTTACTAGATTGCAACCTTCCAGCCCAAATGTCCTCCGAGTTTCCTTGAGATATTCAATTGGGATATAAACACTCCATGTGAAGACTAAGAAATTTTCAAACCCAGAAAGAAGGACAACTCTTCGATCATGGAAATTTCAAACTTTGTCTCCATACATTTTGTAAATTAATGACCAAATTGTTCCATGTCACTGCCAAATATTATATCATCCACATACACAACTACAACTCATAGATGGTCGCCTTCAGACTTGAAATATAAATTGCTATCAACTGTACCTTTATTAACCCTTGTTGGTGAAGGTATTTATCTATCCTTTTGTACCAAGATCTGGGAGCCTATTTCAATCCATACATGGCCTTCTTCAATTTACAAACAAACCCTTCATTTGTGGTGAGTATAAATCCTTCTAGCTACTTAATGTAAACTTATTCTTCCAAATCTCCATTGAGAAATGAAGATTTCACATTCATCTAATGCACCTTGATGTTTTTATGGGTGGCAAGAGCAAGAAGTGTTCTTATGGATTCCATTCATGCTACTGGTGTAAAGGTTTCATTGAAATATAGTCCTTCTATTTGGGCATACCCTTTACGGACCAATCGAGCTTTGTTCATGATAACGTGACCCTACTCATTCAACTTGTTTTTGAAAACCCATTTTTTTCCAATAACATTTTTCTCTCTAGGCCTTGGAAAAATCTCCCAAGTGTCATTCTTTTCAATCTAGTCAAGTTCTTCATTCATAGGTTTCACCCATAACTTGTCTTCACTTGCTTGGACGAGATTCTTGGGTTCAATCAGTGACAACAAAGCCAAACTTGCATAACTTGTATTGCCAATAAGTTTTCTCCTGGTTAGGACACCTTGTCTTTGATCTCCAAGTATATAACTCTCAGGATGTTATTTTTTTGCATACATGGAGTGTGTCTTTGGCCTTGAAGTAGTGTCTACTTCCTCACCTTCATTGTCTGAGTCAACTTCTTCTAGATATGTGGACCTCATATCTAATTTTTCTTCATCATTTGAATTCATATTTATTTTAGAGGACTTGGGTTGTGAATCTATTTCATCAACTATCATGTTAATGAAATTGTTAATCTTCTTTGTCTGCTTGTTGTAACACTTATATCATTTACTTCGAGCATAGTACCAAAGAAATATTCCTTTGTCAGCATGAGAGTGAAACTCTCTAGGATTCTTGTCATTCATTTTGATGAAGCACTTGCTTACAAACAACTTGAGGTGTTTAACTAATTCAGGTCTTCCCTTCCACAACTCATAGGGGGTTTTGTTACTATAAGGCTTGAGTTGAGTTCTGTTTGACAGATACATTACTTCATGTGTTTCTTCTCCCCAAAAGATGTGAGACACACCTGCTTCATCCAACATTGCTCTAGCCATTTCCTGAATTGTTCTATTCTTCCTCTCGACTACTCCATTTTGTTGTGGAGTTCTGGCCACTGAGTATTTCCTTATGATATCATTATTTTCACAAAGTTCCTCAAACTCTCTTGATGTGTACTCTCCTCCTCTATCTGATCTTAAGAATTTTATCTTTAAGTCTTTCTCATTTTCTACTTGAGCTTTAAATTTCAAGTGCTTGAATGCTTCCGACTTTTCTTTTAAGAGCACAATACAAGTGGCCCTGGTAAAGTCATCAATGAGAATCATGAAATAACTTTCTCCTTTTGAGGTTTTTTTCTCTAGTTGGGCCACAAATATCTGTGTGAATGAGCCCCAGAGGTCTCAATGAGGAGAACTCTTTCAACTTGAAATGAGTCCTAGTATGCCTTCAAAACTAACATGAATTACAGATTGGGTTACTGGTCCTTAACATTATTGGTAAAACTATCATGAATCCCATCTTGCTATCCTTTATCAAACTGTTGAAATTCATATGTCAAAGCCTCTTGTGCCATAATTGTGCTTCATTCGTTTTTCTCAAATGATAGTTAACCCTAGAATCATCAAACACATATATATTATCATGGGTTCAACTTGCTTTTCCCACTACCTTTTGATTCTTCATGTTGTGTATCTCATAGTATTTAGATCAAAAGGTCACATCGTAGCCATTATCACACATTTGGATAACACTAGTAAAATTGTGCTTGAGACCTTCCACATACCACACATTTTGTGTTTCTGCTTTTTTATCAAGACTAATGATGCCTTTACCCTTAATTCTTGCTGGAACATTGTTTCCAAAAGTGACATTATTTCCTCTGTCATTTTATTTTAGTGACAATAATTTACTTTTATCCCTAGTCATATGTTTGAAACAGCGATTATCCATGCACCATTTGTTTTCGCGATTATGATTTGATAAAGTGAGTCCAAATTGCATGTTATTTTTAGTATTCTGTTTCTAGCTCCCCTTATCTTTTTGGATAGTTGGATATCTAATATTTTGGGACCTAGATAGGTATTCAAACCTTCTTCTGCACTCACTGTATTTGTGCCCAAAATTATTATATTTGAAGTATTCTATTTCACCTAACAAGGGAGAGAAGATATTCTGATCTCATAGAGAAGATTTTTGAGATTTAATATTTTGATACTTATTAAATCTAGAATTTTCATCTCTTTCATCTTTGATCCTTCTACAATTAACAACTTTGTGTCCAAATATATAACACTTATAACAATGACCATAAAATAAATAGGCATGCCTACTATTGGAAGTCTTATGAGATTGTGTATGAAGATTCCATGGTTGTTTGACTGATTAATTCATTCTCCATTGATAATCTCCTCTTTTCCTTCTCTTTTGTCTACATTGATACTTTCATGATGATTCTTCCCATAGCTCTGTGGTTCTTCGAATCCTATGGACCTGAAGTCTATATTCTCCATAGAATATTCTTGTTTCTTTGAGTATCCCAAACTATTTTTGGTTCCTGAGGGCCTTTGACTACTTAGAATATGATCTATTCTCCTTGTCCCTTCAACAAATGTTTCATTTAAACCCTTCTCAGTATTTTTTCTCTCAAGATCCGTTCTCAGACAGACAACCTATGCTTCAAGACTCTGACAGTGCTCTTCCCATTCCTGGATCAAATCTTGAAGAAACTATTCATTTTGTTTAGCCTCTTCCAGTTTCACTTTCAAATACATAATATCATCTTTGTATGTCTTTGAGATCATTTCCTTCCTTAAATTGAGGAGCTCCTATTTAATTGCTTGTTCTCTTCTTCTAGGTTCTCATAGGTTCCTTTTTTTTCTTTTAGTAGAAGGAATAAATTATCGCTTATCTTGATAGGTTCTTCAAGTTTTTCCTTTTGATAAGAAAACTCCTCATTATCAAAGATAAGCATACCTTCTTCAACACATTTTAGTTGTTCCTTCACTTGCTTATTCTTCTTCCTCGCTTTCTTTAGCTCATGAATGGCATTGATGAGTTCCCCTTCAAGGTCCACTACTCCTTCTTCTTCCTCTTCGGAGTCCATAATACCTTATTTCTTAGAGTCTTTTTCAAAATCCATAAGGAGATACTTATTTGACTCTGGTGTTGAGCTATCTTCTTTGGAGTAGAACCCCCTTTTTTATATAGATTTTTCTTTTGATGTTTTTGAGACTTGTTTCCAAATTTCTCATCATCTTCCTTTTCTGACTTTTCTTTGTAAGGTAATTTGGATGAAAAATGTCCAACTTTTCCATAGTTGAAACATTTAAAGAGAAATTTCCCTTTATATTTTCCTTAGCATCACTTTAGTTTCTTGGCTAGTTGAGCAACCTCCTAATAAGATTCACAGCTAGAGTAGTCTTGATGATATTTGTGCTCTGTGGCCTTTTTGGATACTTTGAATGTTTCTTCCTTAGGTTCGGAATTTTCTCTCACTACCCTCATCTCATATGCTGTGAGAGTACCATGCATTTGGTCCATCTTGAGATCCTTTAACTTATCCATTTCTTCAATAGCTGAGACTTTGGAATTAGCTATCATGGGAGGAAATCTTAATATTTTTTGAACAATCATCTCTTCCTTGACCTCTTCACCAAGTCCTCTAATCCTACTAGTTACTTCATCAACTCCGAGGAAGTATTCTATTGTGCTTTCATCTTCAATCATTCTCAAGCTCTCAAAACTCATTCTAACAGTTTGAAGTTTCACCTACTTGACTTTGTCATCTCCTTCATGACTCTAATTAAGCTTTACCCATACTTCCTTAGAAGACTTACAATGCATAATGTTTACACGCTCTGATAGACTAATACCAAAGAGAACGGAATTCTTGGCTTTAGCATTATTTCCATATAATTTTCACCATTTGCATCAATGGGAGGAATGCCATGGACATTGTAGCCTACTAGTATTGAAGCACAAACATCTACCCCTAGGGACATAAGGTACGCTTCGATGCTTACTTTCCAAAAGGCATAGTTTGTTCCATCAAAGACTGGTATTCTACGTGAGTTAGCCTCTGGACTCTCTTGCTTAGACATAATTCATTATAGATCTACCTTCCAGTGGTTATATTGTTTCTAAAGGAACTTGCCTCTGAAACCAATTATGGAATAAGGAATTACTGAGAGGGGGAGTGAATCAGTAACAATGAGATGCTTAAAAAGATTTTCTAATATGCTTACAATCAGCGATTTATATATTGTTACCTGTTGAGAGAATAAATTCATAAAGGAGGTGAGAAACAAGGTTAAACATTCATGTTCATACAACCAAACACACAAGAAACACACACATTTGACACAATATTTTCACGTGGAAACCCATAGGGAAAAAACCACCAAATTGTTGTTTGTTTATGATGTAAATTAAGCACCTAATTAATTACATTTGTTTTTTTGTAAGCACCCACTCAGAGAAGGAACCAACCCCCTTTGTTTAGCAAGCACAAACTTGCCAAGAGGCATCAAAGTCATTCTGATGCAGCCACCAATCTACTCTTGCCATTGTTTTACTATTTCATACAATTTTCAAACTGAAAACAAAGGCATTTACATTACAAGTAAAATACCAAAATGATTGGTTGCAGACTCAACTTGTTCTCTCTATCTTCTGTTGTTACACTAACTCCCTTTGTTCTCATGCAGTTGTTCTTTACTCGTTGCTCACAACAACATCTCCTCAACACTCTACCTTCTCTCACAAGGGCTCTCTACTACAACTACCTTAGTTCAACTGACATTGTTCATTACACAACAATCTTGTTTCTCTTACCACACAAGCACCCTCTCTTCTTTTGGTGCTTAGACCTTACTATCTACACACAATCTCATTACACAACACCTCGACAATATGAACAACTCCCCCAAATTGACGAATTGCAAATGATGGTTTTGTTTCATAGGTGCACATTATGTAAAGTTGTCTCTACTACCTGTAACCTTACTACCAAAATGTACTTTAGCATGGCTCCCCCTGTTTCTATTACATCTTCTAAATGAATCATATCATGGTATTAAACATAGAAATGGACCTTGGAGCTGTTCACTAACTGACTACATAAATATCCATGTTGAGAATTTAATTCTCAGGTGGCCTGCAAACTCCTACGAGAGTCCCACTATTATTTATTGCCTCACAAAGCTTGAAAGTCCTTAGGGATGGCTACTATAATCCTCATTTAACTCACCCATATTTTCGTGTGAAGCAACCAATTGCTTCCTTCATTCCCTCAAATTCATCTCTATTAAATGTTTTCCTCGTTGCCTTGTCCTAGAGCCTTCTACAGATCTAGATGACTTCAACAACCAAATTTGTCGTTCCTATATTCAATTCTTCAGTTGTTAACTCATACATCCATTAAAATCATTCTACTTCTTCATCAGAACACAACATATCGTAACTTACATAGGAGGAAAGTTATGATATTGCATTCTCTGATATCCTTTGCCCACTTTGCCCTTGGCTCTTTTTCCACTTTCTTCCTCATAGGACCAAGACCTATGAAAGTTGGCTTAACACTATATTGAAGCCCCTCTATGTCGTAACATAAACAATTGAAACTCTATGATATTTCTTTGCTCCAATGTCCTTAGCTCCATCTGTTCGACCCTTGGTCCCCTTAAATTCCATATGACCATGTGCTTTGGAATATGAGAGCCCCCTTTATCAAAATTTATTTAAGCATCAGTGTCACAAGAGTTGCGATATTCTAATCCTCTATATGCTGATATCATTATCCATTTCACTTTATCAAGCACACTGACATGCCACCACGTGTCCTATAGGAGGAGAGAGAAAGGGGTCCATCGGACTAGTTTTTCAATGAAGTCCTTTGTATTTCCTATTTTTCACAAACCTTGGTGCTTCTAAGGAAATGCAAATCTTAAGACCTTCTCAGGTTTTGATCCATGATGGCCTTATGCTCTGAGGTCCCGATGGCTTCATCCCTCTAATATTCCATGGCTCCAATGACTGATATGTCGCCTGCTCTAATTTTCTCCGATCTCCGAGGTTCTGATATCCTTGTCTCCAAGGTTCCAATATCAAGTCCCGATGGGCTCCAACCTCCAATATTTTAGCCTTCTTAGGACATCAACTCCCTGAACTTTGGGAGGCCATATCCTTTGATCCAAGAGTCCATTTTTAGACTTCCACAGACTATTAGAAATCTCCTCCAGAGCACTTTCCAATGGATAATCTATGATGTAGGCTTTGAGCCCATATGCTACCTTTGCGATGGTTGAAAAATATCTACCACACTTTTCTCCTTGACTCTTATTCTTGTGCTTGGAATTTTGAACTCCCAACCACCATAGTCATCCTTTTATGGCTTCTCTAGTAAGCCCACTACTATGATGATTGTCTACAAAGTACTCCAACAACCATGGGATTCCTCCTAGATGCCAAATCATCATACTGACCCTGGTTGACATCAAGGCCAACACTAACACAGCCACCCATACACCACCAATTGTATAATAGTACCCTTTCCATGAACCCTGGTACACAATGATGATCAACAAACTCTCATATATGCCTCCCACGAGGCAACACTGGATGTATCTCCCCTACCACCCCGAGGGGGGGAATCTTGTCAGAAAATATATGTCCTAAATCGTGATCTCAATCTTGTGCTCCTATACTACAAAGGTCTTCTGATTTTGGTCCCAGTACCCTCACAATCCTCGACAGAAAGGGCTCACCAACCCTCATCAAAGGGTTATCGAAGAAATTTACCATGCCATACCATGCCAAAACCCCTCTAACTGCTTGATTCCCCTGAATCTCAACACGAAGCATCTCCAAATCTCTTTCTTGCCATGAAATCTTTAGCTCTGACATACATGTAGGATACCATTAGGTTTTTTCAATTCATAGTCAAAGGCACACATCATGGGATCAAAGCTTCAGCTCAACAGAGACCCCCCATCCTACTCTTCCTCTCAGTCGAGAATGCAATTTTTTCCTCCAAAACTGCGTTGGATGCACTTCTTCGCTTTCTCCATTACAAAATGCATATCAGGGCCCAATTAGTTCACTCCAACTATGAATAAGAATAGGGGCTTCCTCTAGAGAGATGAATCCCTAATCTCCAAATCTAAACCACCAAAAATGATGAGTAAGGTTAGGCCACCTACCTCCAACTTGTAGATCCTGATTCGAACAGTTGATTCGTCTGCTATGATCTCCACAATATTTTGGGCTTTCTTCTCTTCTCCAATTATCCAACAACTCACTATGCAAATGAATTAGATTTGGGGGTAAAAGGCCCCTTTATAGGAAAAACCCTAGTTTTTTCCTTGCCCATTGTGAACAACTCGTAGCTCCATTTGACAAATCATCAACACCATTGGAAAGCTCTCACTAACTTCTATAATGGGTCTCCCTTTATTTTTTATAATTTCACACATCACCAAGAAACCATTTTTTCCATGAGGTCTCACTTTGCTGCATATTAAAAGTGAATTTCTTCATTTGAGCAACCTATACTCTAATACCACTATACCCACTCACTGGTTGACTCATGTGTCGATTTTCATCATGAGTAACTATCATTTAATCATGTTTTCATGGTCCCCTTCGGGCCTCCCCTGTGTGGCAACATCATAGAGTCACCCTTGTTCAGAGCATGTGAGATGAGTCACCCTTATATCTATGGAGTCTTTTTTGAGTCCCCTTGAGTCCAGTTTTAGTATTCCATACATATTTGTGTCACATTCATCCCATATTAATCATATTTAGCCTCTAGGTATATTGTTATGTCTTTGAACAACCCTCATCTGAGTAATTGACCTTCCCCCATGGAAACGAGTGAGTCGCTACCGGGTAAACCATACATGTCATGCTCTGACAAGGGAAGTCGTCACTCCACCACTCATCTTATTTTCTTCCATCATCATCCCTGGTGTCATTCCATCAATCACTCTATTATGATACATCGTGCCTTTGTTAGGTATTCCTCATTGCCTTGACTCTAGCGGACCCTATTCTATCAACTTTAGCACATTCATTCTAGAAGTGTGGTCTAGAGGTTGGTGTACCTTGGTTCCAACCTTCATCTTTGTTTGAAGCCTCAAATGAAGCAAAGGGAATCATAATTTCCCTTTGACTTGGTTGTTTCTCACATGCTTGATGCCAACTCAATATCACACGATTCAGAATCGTACGCTTGATGTTTCAGTGATCTAGACAACTGTCCCAGTGATTCCCAAGTGTGTGTGATACATTCTAGACCTCGTAAAGGGGTGGCCCTTCACGTAGCCCCCCACATGCTCGGATTTCCCCAGATGTCAATCCAACCTCATATGCAGTTTTTCATATGTGATGGGTTTGGTTTTAGTCGCTTGCAACACCCACATCATGCATGTCTCCTTTAGATGATCCATTCATATCTTCAGAGCCCTTTCCTACGTAGCAGGGCTTCTTTGGTTATGATCCCCCCTCACCATGTTAGCTTGAGGGAAATTTTGTCTCATGTACTCAGATGTTACTGTGTTCAGTCCTAGGCTATGTCTTTCCAAGCACATTATGTATATGGGATCTATTGTTTTATTTTCTAGCCTATTGATGTTATCATATCATGTATCATGTACATTGTAGCTCAATCCATTGTTGAGCTCACCATTATTATTTGTACTTAGTTATCTTAGAGGGTATGGGTATGCCTCCCCCGCCTCATTTCAGATCATGTACTCCCATATAAAATGAGACTTCTATCATTTCAGTAGATCTCGCCCCCTACAATTTTTCCCTTCTTCTCAAATCTTCAGTTCTCTCTCTCTCTTTGGCTCCCCTTTGGTGTGTCGTGGAAGCGTAACCTACAACGTATTTCGGTCATATGATTTTCTCATAATGCTCATACGTTGGGGGGAAATCTACTATCAACAAAAAATGATCACCTAGCCATTTCTAACTAGGTGGATCGAAATACCCCATGTAGGATTAATTTTACCATAGTAAAATCACTTTCACCGTGGGAAATAATTTAGTAAACGATTTTTATTAAATTATTTTCTAATTAAAATTTAAAACCACGTGAGAATAATTAAATAAATCATTATTTATCTAATTTTCTCTATGAATAATTATTAAATCATTGTTTGATAATTATTCACATTTGACTAAATCCCCTAGGAATAATTAAATAAATCATTATTTATTTATTATTGATTACTCCTATTTTTTAAATAATTGTTAAATCACTATTTAATAATTATTTCAATTTCACACCATTCTTAATCCTAGCGAAATAATTAATAAATTATTCTATTTGTTAATTATTTCTAAACAAAGATATTTGACCATTTTGAATATCTTTTCTCTCTCAAAAAACTATAATAAAGAATTCCTAATGGTTAGATCTTGATTTGATCAATATGATTTTATTCTTCTCCATTTTCGAGATTAACTCAATACTTTGTTATAAATAGGAGGGTTTTCCATTCATTCTTTGCCATGTTCATATCATCGTCACCATTATCATCTTCTTCATTTGAGCTCCCACTTGCATTCTACACATTGTTTCGGGTTTTTTCACACATTGAGAGATAGAATCGATTACTGAAGCATCAAGGAGATCAAAGGACCCATCCCACGGAGGGGGATTTGTAGACCCTTTTGTAGATCTCCTTCACTAGGTTTTATCAACAAATATTTATTATTCATTCTAAAGTATTTCCATATTAGGTTATTACATTGGAGGTACATTATTGTTTGTTGTTTTGGATCGCATATGTCTTTTTGTTGCAGGTTTTTCTAGTCTTATTATTGTAGATCTCAAGGGTAGGCAACCACAAATTGTTGTTAGGGTCACGTGTCACCAGTGACCTAAGTGGAATGTTTTTTGTACACATTCCAAGAAATTTCATACTAACAAAAGTTCTATTTGGATTTTTTGTTGTATTAAGGGTCGACCCTTTGTCTCAGGACCCTCGTGTAATTTTTGTTTACATTAATTAATAAAATAAGAAGGCCAAAGGGTCATTTCATAAAGATAGTGCAATTGTGATGTTGTTATTAATGTGAATTCTTTACATGTGTTGCTTTTGAATGTTTAACTAAAGTAATGTGACAATAAGCTATACATGCACTATATGGAAGGGTTATGATATTCCGTGAATTAATTGATAATATAGAGTTTATGTACTTGTTGTGAGGCAAAGTCTAGGTAAAGTGACAATGTAGGACACTAGACAATTGTGAAACATATTTGTGCCACACATTAGAGAGGTTACAGTGCGCCCAAAAAAGCACCTTGTAACCATGTGGAACCAAATACTTTTAAGAAAAATAAAAATAAAATCTTGTATTTATTTAAATAACAAAACGTTATGATCTCAGTGCCTAAAAATTACTTCATTAAATTGCACCTAAAATATTAAAACTAATGATATGTATTATTAGGTGAAAGGAAAAAGAGTAGAATGCATTAATAACAAGTATTTGTACACAAATGTGGATATTCCTATCATAAATGACACTTATCTTGCAAAAATAAATATGTTTTCATCAAATATTTAGACGCAAATAAAAAAAAAACAAAAAATGGAAAGTAATATTTATTTGTTGGTTACTGGTGCATTAAGCTATGTTGCTTTTTTCTTAATTCTAAAATTATATTATATAACATCTATGTAAATATTAATTATTAATAAATTTTATATAGATTAAAAAAAAAATTGTTTAATATTTTATTTTATATTTTATATTTTATAAATTATAAAAAAAATAACGCAAATAATTATTAATCATGTGATGATATTTGAATACAAATTTTCTTACACTGTAGCTTCAACAAGAACATGTCGAATGACTAGATACAATTTTTTGAGAATGCAAAGTTGCATGATCGTGGCATGACCACGCTTGCATGCTTATGAAATTGCTCAATGATGGCAAGGGTAACAATGTGGAGAGCATGTAAGTAGATGCATGCATCCGACAAAGAGCATGTAGGTAGATGCAAAGGGAAGGCATGCACAAATATTGATCAACAAGACCCTCAAATCTACTAATAAACCTAGCGGTAGTGGGAAGGCCAAGTATACATAGTCCACCTCTAGATCACAAAAAGTCAGCTTGTAGTGAGTGCCCTTGTGTATCTCATCACTTCTCTTAACACAGAAAATGATGGTAGGAATAGAGCAAGAAGGTACATGAGAAGGGAAATGAGGACCTATGGGCCCATCAGACCTCGTTTCACTCTAATAGGATCCAATCTTGAACCAAGGAAGAGACCATCAAGTATGCAGTCAAGCATGAGAAAGGAAAAAGATCCAAAGCCCTAAATGTTATGGTGCCAAATGAAACCTCCATCCAGGATAACAATGGAAGCGGTGATAGTTGTCGAGACGCCCTCGGCCCCTGGTTCCTCAAATTTATTTTCGTATCTTTGTCAAAATTCTCTCTGTAAAATTGCTACTCCTTGGGGTATGCTTCATAGATTTGGTATGGGACATCAAAGTATCCCTAAAATTCCTGGTCGATATTCCCTTTGTCATGCAAAACCTTCTTTTCAAGGGTAAGTAGTTCGATAATTCTTGCCCTCTTTCAATCTATCTTTCCTTCTTTCAGTCTATCATATTGGTAAAAGTGCCACTGTCATTTTGGCACTTCATTTACAAGGGGGGGCTAGGGAAAATGCTCCCCCCTTTTAGGGTTTTTCTTATAAATATGTTTTGCATGCACAAACCTCCACAGAGGAAGCTTAGTCCCAAGTATCTCTGAGGCTATTTATGATAAAACAATCTTAGGAAGTTCCCTCTGTAGAAATATATCACCCTACTATTCAAAACCTTCATCAAATCTATGCATAGTCAACCCTATTATGTCATTTTAATGGGTTATGGCCCTCTATAATTGATCTTTACCAATGGATCAATTCTTCATGGATCAAGAATTATAAGTTTAATTTATGCTCCAAAGGCTTCTTCATTATGTTGTTTGTTGAACACGAAGACTACCAGAAAGTTTTATTTGAAGGGTCCTAGTTCTGGGGCAATGTTAGACTGTTCCTAACCTCTAGCTCCTGATTTAACCCTTCTACAATAATCATTTCCAAGCTGCAAATATGGGTTTGGATTCCTAGTTTTCCTACTCACTTTTGGAACTACTCAATCTTTTAGGGCATTGGAAATTCCTTGGGTCATTTCCTTGTGATTAATACTTCTCATGGACAGTTGGCCAACTACACCTATAGTTGAATCAATGTTGAAATCAATATCAGCAAAGGACTGCTAAACCAAATCAATTTAAAAATGGGTGATTTTCAATGGACCCAAGCTCTAGACAAGGAGAAAACTATTTTTTGTTGCTGCTTCCGTCAACACAGGGCAGTTACAAAATTCTTTCCCTATATTCAAATCTTGCCAGAAGCGGAATATTCAAAATTCTAGAGCTAAAAGTTGGAAGCCCTATGACCCACCTCCTATGGAGGATGAATATTCCTCTATTTCAGATAAGAATGATGAAGGATCTGATGATGAAATGCACTTGGTAAACAAGGTCTAGACATCATATCCTAAAAGGTCTCCTAAGGATCTTGTTGTGAACCATGCTCCTTCGACAAGCATAAAGATAGCGAATAATAATGCTTCTTTAGATGCATTGATGTGAACTCATAAGTCGACTTCTTTGAACTCTAACCAAGATTATCTTAGCGAGCAATGATAATATTCGTATTGCCTTGATAAACCCACTTTCAAAAAGCTAAATCAAAGTTTCAAAAAAGAAATGAAAAAAAAGTCACTTTGAAAATTAACACCAATTTAAATTTAATGTTTTTTTTTAATTATTTTTCCTGTGCCTCCATGGTTCTTTCACTATCTTTTATTTCATAACTATATAGGATATATTTCATTTCTTATTAAACAAAAAATTCTCATCTTACCCAAAAGAAAAATTATTAATCATGTAACAAACGTAATATATTTCATAACTATATATGATATATTTCATTTCTTATTAAACAAAAAATTCTCACCTTAACCCAAAGAAAAATTATTAATCATGTAACAAACGTAATAATAAAATAAATATATAATAATACGTTAATAAACAAATATTAGTAATTAAAAACAATTTTCTTGCAAGGAAAGATGCATTAAATAGTAATTACGATATAAGGTATAAGAAAATTCCTCAATATTAGTGTCATAAATGTTATTAGTATTAAAAGCAATTTTCTTGGAGAACAAAATGCATGCAATATATAAACAATTACTTGTTAGAAATTCGTAAGTAACATGAAGAAAATGAATTGTCATAAATACATGTGGCACTTTATTGTTGGTAAGGTATTATATTGAAAATTTCCAGCAGGTTATTATTATGTAATATGGGGTGTTCAATTTAACATTCCCAATTTGTTGTTATAATAAATTTTAGAGAAAATTTAAAGGAAAATATATGAGGAGAAAATAATTTTTACATATTAATTATATTTTTAAAAATTATTTTATTATATATGTCACTATGGATATAATGTATTTAGTTTTTTTATTGACTGTTATTAGTTTTTTCTTTTGCAAAAAAAAATTAAAATCTATCTAAAGTTTAACATTATGAAATTAAATTTATTATTCTTAAATAAAATTTATTTCTATTTATCTTAAATATGATTGGTTAAAATGTTTCCCCTCTTATTGTATAATTATGGCAAGAATTGACCTTTGTGTAATCTATTATTAATTACTATGTACTATATCACTAATTACTATGCACAATAAATAATTTGAAAAATAACATTATATATTAATTACTGTGATTGTTACCATTGGACACATATCGTCTCTCGGTTCTTGTCCTTATAATTAAAATTCAAAAATGTCCCATTTTCTCATTGGATGTAAGGTATTGGAAATAAACAATTTTTATGGGTCTTTAATTTTTTAATTTACAAAAAATAATTTGAACAATATCTCTTATATTATACTTGTTATCATTTCTCTATCAATGTCATTATATTAATTGTGTGTGTGTTTATTATGTATTCTTAAAAGTTCAATAACATTAGTTAAATCAACATATTGATATAACTCATTTTTAAATTCTTATTATTGTTTCGGAATAGACATGAGCAACAAATCATTAAAATATTTTATTAAACTAACGGCCGGGAAACGCTAGCTATAAGGCTTTGTATTAATATTTGTAATGTTTTTTTTTATAAATACTTAAGTATTATTATAACATTTTTTTTTTATGATTGAAATATATATTGTTATACAAATAAATTATAACCATTTAAAAACATTTTTTATATAAAAAATTTTTATTGATTTTTAAATAGAGATAAATTCAAAATATAAAGATAATTCTTTAGTTATTAAAAATAACTTAATTATTATTAACAACCAAATTATTTAAATATAAAAGAGAAGGATGAATTTTTTAATGGAATTATTCCTAATTTATGTTCGGTGAGTGTAAGTTATTAATAATAATGTAAATAAAGGAAAATGTCAATTTAATAATTTGGAGGGATAAATTGAAGGATTAATTTTCTTAATTGTAATTTTTTTGGTCCAGTTGTTTATGTCTTCGAGAGATGACTATAGGCTTAATTATTGGCTTGAGAAACTAAGGTCTAGGGCATCTAAGTTGTCAAAATCACCCGAGGATCACACTTGGCTATGGCCACACTAACCCTTAACATGGCTGGATTTTTTCCCATGGAGTTTCGAATCGGTGACCTTCACTTCACAAAATGACTTAACAGTTCACCCCATCACCATCTATTCTATTGCTCATGGGCTTAATTGTAAATTTTTTGAAATTACAAGAATGAAATATATTTTTTCTTAAGATAACACCTAAACGATGGATATTTTTTTTTTAAGTGTACAATTGGAGAGAATGGATTCCTCCTATATAAAACTAGTTTTTTTTTAAATGGAATTAATTTTATGTATTTTTTTAAATTGTTTTTTTTTAATATATATTGATATTATAATGTCAATGTAGGACTTGAGGGTATTAACACAATCAAACATTTCGTTTTTAAGGATATATTGCATAATTCCCTCAATTTCTTAACCAATCATGGTTTTAGACCCATCCCTAGTGCACAAAGCACCATATTGGCATCCATATACCACTTTAATGATAACAATATTCTATATAGGGCATGTTTTATGGTTTGATTCCTTGTTTATGGCACTTGGTCCCTAAAAGTTTCATCTAGGATCTAAGGGCCTTATGTTCCTCACATGCCCATTGATGATGCCTTGACAACCATCACTACAATCTAGGGAATTATAGGACCATCCATATTCTATATGGAGGTTAAATATCCCTTTAGAGGGACTTAGTGGTGGTTCTTGGTCCATGGGCCATAAAGGCTTCATTTTGAGACTAATTGCATTCACTTGTTCCCCATACAATGGTTAAGTTCTTGAAACCCATCCCTCATGTGCAAAACTTCCTAAGAGCACCCTTTTTACCATTAGAGGCCAAATATTCCCAATAAAGGGCATATGTGATGGTTTGGTGTATCAATCATTTCCTAAAGATTCATTCTCTATTATTTTAAAGTAAACAATCATTTATCTAAAATTATAAAATAATCATAAGGTAAACATATAAGTTTTCGAAATAGCTTTCCAATGAGCAATATAACTATAAAAGTGGAATTCATCAATATAGGTAGGATATTTATCTTATTTTTCATCCATATTGATGCTTCAAGAGTGGAATTGATGCTTCAAGAGTGCGAAATCTCGAGGAATCAATGCCTACACCAATTTTTACCATCAGTGCTAGTTTGGAATTTTTGGGTCAAAAGCTCCAAGAGTTGTTTTGAGGCTTTAATTTAACACTCTTTGTTGTCATGGCCTTACTATACACCTATATTTCATAATGTACACATCAATATATATCCCAACAATCACCTCAATTGAAGGTTGTATGAGAAATTTATGCCTCTCAAAACCTTACATATCTAAATTGACCACCACTGCTTAAGAGGATGCCATGTTAGCCCCCATTATTCATAAAAAGATGGGCTAGTGATATGATCATGTTGAAGACTACTCTAAAATAGTTAATATTGTAACACTACTTGAGAGTTGAAGGAGTCAAACCTAATCACTAGTAGGCTATTTGATTTTATTGTAATTGGGCCACTAGGAGGAAACGAGGTTCCATTCTATTTGAGTGAATCTCATTCCATAGATGAGTGGAGTTTGTTGATGGTTTTGGACCCACCAACATTAATAGGATCTCCCCCATATGAATTGCGAACTAGGCATCAAAGCGTTCGGAGTAGGAGTCCCAACATTGGTTGGTAGTATAATGCCTTGACCGCGGTAGCATGCAAAGCTAAGTAAGATAACTTTGGGTGAGAGCAAGTGTGTGACCTTGCGAAGAGTTAAGTGTGATGAATGAAGGTTCTAACACACAAGGGAAAAGGAAGTGCGTCCCTTAAATCCTATAATAGTACGCAACTTAAAAAGAACACACGAGTGGAATGACATCACAAGCTAAAATGTAGAATAATCCACAAATTAAAGTGATGGGTTAATCCAACAACAAACATTCAACACGATTCATACAATTTCACACAAAACAATTCATAATAAAATGCATATGTTAAACAACATACATTGCTAAAGCAACCAGAATAGTCCAACTACAATAAAAACATATGCAAGAAAGCATGTTGGCTCTGATATTATTATTATAAGTGAAAGTTTCATCCATATATACACCATCGATGACCACTAGCCCTAATAGTGGAACATTACATTCAATAAAACATTCTCGTCCAAAGAAGTATACTCGCTCTATGCTATGGAGAAGCCAAGGCTCGTCACAATACTCCCAAGCCTTTTCTAAGCCTAAGCCTAGGGAAAACTATTGGGTTTGTGTTATATTCTTTCCACAAGTAGCCCCATGCGCGAAGTTAGGGGTTAGAGGGGGGGTGGTCAACGCCCCCTTCATTGCGCTGAGCACAGTAGTGGGGTCACAAGGGGTAGAAGCCCCCCCAACAGGGGGTTTGTAGGGGAGTGGTAGCCTCCCCAGACATGGTTCGGGACAACACCCCAATTTATGTTTTTTGGACCCTATATTAGGTGGTCGAACCTACCTATGGTTTTGTGCATGGAATTCACACATGGTTTTGGGCATCATGGTTTTATGCCCATGGTATTTTGTAGATCTAGTTAAGGGAACTACAATTAGCTTCTAATCCAAGGTTAATGGATTGGGTTTTATGGATGCTTCGACATGTATATATCTATATTTTAGGATTGAAAGAAATATAATGAAAAATCAATCTGGTAGTCATGGTTTTGGGATCCAGGGAAAATCTCTATGTATATTTATTTTATGTTTTATGCTCTCACCATTGTTTTTTTCTATTTTTAGAATTCGTATGCAAGTAATTTCTGCACAGAGCTAAAACCTACATTTGGTATCAGAGTTGTTTCGGTTTCAAGGGGATGCCTTTTCTACTGACGAGTTTTGATCAGGCCTGTACCCTATTCAATGGGAGATCTGCGGGATCGATTCTTGCAATGAAATAAGATGGCGAGAAGTGGAAAGATATATATCGAGAAATTTAATTGTCATAGTTTTGAGTTGTGGAAACTCAAGATGGAGGATTTGCTAGTGGATAAAGATCAATGGATCACAGTAGATTTAGCTACTAAACCAACAACAATGCCCGATGAAGACTGGAAGAAGTTGGAATAGAAAGAAAAGAGCATAATATGGTTATGTATCTCAGATTCAATATTGTTGAATGTATCATGGGAAGCTTCGGTGAAGACTTTGTGGGACAAGTTAGGGAATTTGTACCAATCTAAGTCTCAGGTGAATAAAATGTTCCTATGGAAAACATTGTATAACCTGAGGATGAAGGATGGAGAATCGATGACAGAGTATCTAAATCCATTTAATATTGTGGTAAGCTAGTTGTTATCAATTTAAATTAAAATATTAGATGAAGATAAGTGCATCATTTTGTTGTGTTCTCTACCAGATTCGTGGGCTAGTATGGTTGTTGCAATAGGTAGCAATACAACTACTTTGCAGTTTGATGAAATAGTCTCATCCTTGTTAGTGAAGGAGATGAGATGGAAAAATATGGAGGGCCAAAATGGTGATTCCTTGTCTGTACGAGGATGTTCCTAGAACAAAAACAAAAATTATTCCTCGAGTGGGAGATCTAAATCTAGAGGGAGATCTAAATCTCTAGGAAAACCTGTAAAGGTGTGCTAGAAATGGGGAAAGGAAGGACACTTCAAAAGGGACTATAGATATAAAGCTCCTAAGAAAGGAAATGGATCTGATGATGCTCCTTCTACAGAGGCGTAAACCACCTCAGATGAAGGTGGGGATGTGTACTTGGATTCTTCTTCAAGTACACATGTATATCATGAGGCATGATTGGTTGACTCAAGTGCAACCTTTCACTTCACTCCCCACAGGGAGTGGGTTGCCACTATGATAAATATGATGGTGGTGATGCCTTCTTAGGGGATGATAGGAAGGCTTGAATTTTCGGACGCAAAAAATTCAAGCTGAAGTTGCAAGGTTGAAGGATTAGAATGCTTCTCGATGTTCTAAATATTCATGCATTGGCCATAAATCTAATTTTTGTAAGCAAGATGGATGATGCAATTGTAAAAATAGTGGTTCAGAAAGATACCTACAAGATGGTTTGCGGATCACTGGTATTGATTTGGGGAGATTGAATTGGAACTTTGTATAAGCTTATAGGTAGTACTATTATTGAGGGGTGAAACAGTTTGTGAGTGGAGCAGAAAATCTAGTGGTATTTGGACAAAAGACCATGCTATGGCATAAAATGCTTGGACATATTGGCGGGAAGGGCCTTCAAATACTTCATGGTAATGTTTTTCTTTTTTTTTCTTTTTTTCTTTTTTTTTTGGGCAAAGACTAAACTATTTATATTAAAGAAACTGAAAAAATATTTACAAGAGGATTTAACCTCTGAGAGTGAGTAAGCAATTCTCTTTCAAAACTTTTCACAAAAAAGCTTGTTCCGCTGATTGTAAGGAACATTATACAAAATGCTATCAGCAGTGATACACTTTAGAGCAGAGGATAAAGTTTTTACAGGCTTGGAAGCGTACAAAAATGCAAGACATGGTCAAAAATACAAAGATTATATCCTTGCTCTTCTGGAAATGTCGCCAGCCTCGGTACGTTGTGCCATGGTCGTCGAACAGGTGTAGCTGGTCCCAAAATGCCAAATTAAAAACACGCATAAATAGAACAGAGAATATATATTACCACCAGACCAAGAGCCAAAGACCTTACCCTCAGAACAGAGATGACTACTTGAGATTTTTTGAACATTGCTCGGCTTCCTTGTCCAGATCTCGCTCCCAGGTGACCTCCATCCCGTCCGGGATATCTTCAGGTGTCATTCCCGGCGGCAGTTTGAGGTAAAGGATGTTAGCAAAGGAGTTATCAGGCTCCTTGTCCAAGGCTTACTTCTGGGGTGAAGCCTTCCTGGTGAAGTCCATCGCTTGTGGAGCCTCGTATTTTGCTAAGCAATGTCCATGGTGTCCTTGTCCTTCATGATTTCTATCTCCTGTAGCACCTCTGCCTGCTCCTCAGAGTGAGCAAAAGTGTTGTCATCTTCAAGTCTGCTTTGAGATGAAGGAATGTAAGAGCTATCTTCCATTCCCCTCCTCTACGAGGAGTTGTCCGAGGGGGAAGGCGTCTGTTCCTCGGTTTCCTCCTTCAAGCTTCCCTCCTCCTCCTCTTCTTCAGAGAAAATAACCGTAACGAGAGCTGAGACGATGGGTTTGTTAGTCCTGCGTCTAAATTGAAATTTCGCCGATTGCACAGTGCTGTTGATGGAGTAGCCTGAGTCTTCCGACCCGATTGAAGGGGGCGAAGCACAAGCAAGGGGTGAAATGTGTCGTGGGCTTTGACTGCCCCTGCCTCCTGAGCTTCCCCTCTGCCCATAGTTACGTCCACGGCGAGGTGTAGCGCGCAGACGAGGAGCCATGGGATGCGAAGGATGCTCTGTCTCCACCTGAAGATTATGCAATGCTGCAATTGCTCTGCTGCCCACCTCTAAATTGAGAATTTCGAATTCGTTCACCGGAGAGGTAACGCTTCCGCAGTGCTGCACCACTATAGAACGAAACCTTTGCTCATTCCTTACCTCTACCTCCCGAGAATGCCATAAACCAGACGCCGACACTGTACAGAACTGAACCTTGAGGTAAGGCCTGCTGCTGCCTATTCCTCCCTCCTCTTTCCTTACCTGTCCTTCCCCTCCTTCCGCCTCAGAGCTCCAATTCCCCTCCTGCGCACAAAAACGGACAGTGGCGAATGTTCTGGCAGCCATCATGTAAATTCCCTCGTAATTTCCTTGGGACAGAGGCCGAATTGAATAGCAATGAATGCTATTCATTACAACCCACTTGAACTCCATTTCAATCCGCCTGTGCATCTACCCGCTGTCCTCTCCGCGTGGCTTGCGCATGGCTTAACTTAAATGCATGTTAACACCCGCATCCGGGTAATACTTCATGGTAATGTTATGGTAGAAGGTATTTCTAATTTATCTCTAGATTTTGATTTCTATGAGTTTCCCCTTTGGTGCTAAGAGGGCGAAAGGTGTATTAGAGCTTATGCGCAATGATGTGTTTGGACCTATGTCAGTTCCATCACTGGGTAATTCTATGTACTATGTATCATTTATAGATGGCTTCTCAAGGAATAAATGGATATATTTCCTCATGAATAAATATGAAGTATTTGATAGGTTTAAATAATTTAATGCTCTGGTGGAAAACTAGAGAGAGAAGAAGATAAATATATTGAGGACAAATAATGGTGGATAGTTCTACAAGAAGGAATTTCAAGAGTTCTATAAGAATTGTGGTATATCACGGCAGAAGACTACTCCATACACAACTAAAAAAAACAGATTTGTAAAAAGAATGAACAGGATGTTGATGGAAAAGGAAAGAAGCATGCTCAGTGGTGCTAGATTAAAACAAGAATTTTTGGCAGAGGCAATGGAGACTGCATGTTACCTCGTTAATAGATCACCTTCATCATTGTTGGAGGATAAGTCTCCACAAGTGGTATGGACTGGTAAGAAATCCTCTCTTTCGCATCTGAGGGTATTTAGCTATGATGCATATGTACATGCTCCAAAGGAAAAAAGAACCAACTTGGATAGTAAATCTGAAAGGTTCATCTTTATTGGGTATAAGGATGGTTTAAAAGGTTATAAGCTTTGGAACCTAGAAATAAGGAAGGTTGTGTACAGACGTGATGTGGTGTTTAGAGAAATGAAAGGTGTTATTAAATGTGAAGTCCTACCAAAGGAACCTAAGAAGATAAAGTTGAGCTAAAGGAGGAAGAATTAGACTCTACATCAGAAGAAGAATCATAAAATGAAGAGCGACAAACTCCAACTGTGAGAAGATCAGTTCGAGAAAGAAGGTAGCCAAAAAGGTATATTGCATCTGCATTATGTTTAACTTTTATATATATATTACCGATGATGATCCTAGAACAGTCAATGAGGCAGTAGCTTCAGAGGATGGAAAACTCTTGAAAGAGGGCATGGTTGATGAAATGACATCTTTGGACAAAAAAGAGGCTTGGTATTTGGTGGAGTTGTCGACTGGAAGGAAACCCATTGGAAGAAAATGGGTGTTTATGATCTGTTACACTAAAATTTGTCACCATGACTATCTGCAGTTAGTATGGCTCCATCAACAGTCATACTATC
>APFE030281460.1:0-32136 GCA_000404065.3 Pinus taeda | reverse complement strand
TTAAATTATGCCAAAATTCCATTAGATTAAATTATCAATCTGAGCTTGTAAACTTATGAAGTATATGAAAAATCATATGCGACACCTTAGCTTTCAATTCTATTGAAATTAAATTTACATAGAAGGAAATTATATTCTATGAAAAAAAGAAAAGTAAATTGACATAAAAGGAAGAAATAGAAATCTTAATCTAGGAAAGTAAGTAAATTTAATCTAAGAAAGCATTTAAATTTAATCTATGGAAGCATGTTAATTTAATCTATCAAATCATTTAAGTCTAATTTATGAAAGCATGTAAATCTATTCTATGAAAGCATCTAAATCTAATCTATGAAAACATGTAAATTTGATCTATGAAAGTAGGTAAATATAATCTATAAAAGCATGTAAATGGACATGAAATTTTATTCTATTCACACAACTAAAAATTGAAATTCTCAATGCAGGAACTAAATGTAACTTCTTTTTATAGAATTTTCAAGTGCTTGGTTAATAGTTGTAAAAGAAATAGGACATTAGTTAAGGGATAGATTTTATAAGTCAATGTTCTTGACAAAACAAATAGAATACTACTATAAAAATAAATTATTTAAATATATTCTAAGGAATAGAATAAACAATAATGAAACACAAAGCTATATTGTAAAAGAAAAATGTCACATGTTGTACAAAGAAAGGCCTCCTCGTGGTTGCATGAGCCTTAGGAATCTCATAAACTAACTTTACATTAACTCAAGTATGTATATGCACACAATGAAGGGAAAGAGCAATTGATTGTATTATGGAGAATGAGCCATACAATAGTTAAAATCTTGAAATCAATGTGGTCAATATATATATATATCCTTCAAAATAATTGTGCCCAAGTTTACATGCTACAAATTAGAGAAAAAGTGATGACTAAATGCTATGTTCCTATTATTTAGATTCAAAACTTATGAATCTCTTATGACTCAGCTCATGCGTGAGTGTACATGAACACGTATCCAACAAAATGTTATTATTCGATGTTCTAAATCATTTAATCCTATGAAGATACCACACTCGCTTGATTCTTGGCACACTGCCATGTCACATTCCTCAGACTCTACCTCTGTGTTATGCCACATGGCTGGTTGTTGCATTGATCAAGACTTTAAATCTTCCTCCATGATGACAAAGTCACCTTATTTATGTTGTCTTTTTCCATATGTCCCTATGCTTGATTTGGCTGAGTTGCTTTTGGAGATGCTCTGACCAATGAATCAGCTACAAGTTCATAGAGGAGCTACATAATTTGTTAATTGTTGTAATTAAAAAACATACAAAACTATAGAAAACTGGACAATACACCTTGAATATTGTTTCTATAACCTTTTGTAGCTCTGATGGAAAATGTACACGTGGAATGTGACAAAGATATATAGAAAGGTCAATTATGGAGGAATCTGAGAGATAAATGGGTCAAAAATATGGAAGCAGGTTGACAAAATGATGCTAATTTCTCGGACCATCAAGATATACATTTAAACATTTAACTAC
The DNA here is from genome assembly GCA_000404065.3 of Pinus taeda. Classification (NCBI taxonomy): domain Eukaryota; kingdom Viridiplantae; phylum Streptophyta; class Pinopsida; order Pinales; family Pinaceae; genus Pinus; species Pinus taeda. The sequence goes on along the minus strand of APFE030281460.1, from coordinate 30,615 downwards.
ATGCATAGCTAGAATTCATATTCGTGTTCCCTCACCAATGCTCCATGACATGGGATGAAGATTATGGAGTGGTGTCAATCAACTACCTCATGTAATTTTTGGCATACGTGTCAATTAATATTAATGGATTCCTAAATCATAATGTCGGTAAGAGTGATGGTGGAACCATATGGAGAAGGTTGTAAAATTAATAGAATGCAATTTGTGTCAACTTCTCTAAAGCTTGAGGAGCACGTCAAAATTTGCAAGTGGAAATGAGGTAGTTGGGAGAAACTCTACTAACCTACCCTTGTGCACTATAGTTCTTGAGGAAGAAGCTAGTCTCAAACCATCATTTGGTGCTTACGACGACAAAAGGAAACTTGGTAACTGATTATGGAGGAGTAGAATATTTGTCTGAGGTATGGATATAATCTAGGTTCAATCTCTATGGCAATATTTCATTTGTTTGATCTATATAGAATAGTGTAAGAGTTAATCTTACTTATAAATCTTCCTTTTCATCTCTCTCTCAGTAATTTAATTGTCATGATCTCTCTCGGTAATTTAATTGTCATGCATGCAAGGAAGACAATGTTTCCTGCTTAAAACATTTAGTGTAAAAATAACCCAAGAAAGTTGCCTTGCTCTAAGTCACCCTCAGTGCAAAATCTTTATTCATGTTGGAAACTTTTTAGCACTACTGAGCGGGGTGGGTGAATCAGTAGTGCGACTTTTTAATAATTTTTACCAATTAAATCTTCTTTGCTGAATCACGCATATATTAACCAACAACTAATAACAAATCATAACATGTGCACCATATGAATAGAAACTAAAAACCATAAGCACCAACATAAAATATAAACGATGCACACAATCACATCATCACACATGAGACAAGATTTTGGTGGAAACCATTCCGAGAGAAAAACCACACATGTTTCTGTTGCTCTGCCCTAAATATCTATTATGTCAAGAAATTTGTCTTTTACATAAACAGTTGACTTCGATCAGCCTAGAGACTCGAACTCATATACAATAGGCCAACACAAATAAACCTAGAGACTTGATTCTACTGATCAAATGAAAGACTGTTGTCACACGGATCTATGGACTACCATCTGTTGAAAACCACAACGATCAATGATCATTTTCCAACTGCGATTGGATTATCCAACTTTGGTTGGATGGAGAAATTGTTCCTTTCGTTGAAGCTTTGAAATCATTTCTTCACTATCATGAAGTCATTTCTCCTCTACTCTATGTGTACCTTATTTCATTTATTTTCAAATTGGAGCCCACACTCTCTGCTCAACTAGACTTATCTCTGCAATGTGATCTCCAGCAACAAGACACCATTAAAATCAATAAAAAACACCACAAACAACATGCTCTCAACTCGAGAAAATAGTGGCACAAATGTAGCCATAAATAATAAAATCATCCAACAACATAAACTCTACTCCATATCCTCCAAATAAACTCTGATATAGTGACCATGAATCTGATTTGAAAATTGATGTTCAACTTCAGAATTTTGCTACAACATTGCCATTAACACTCATACATTGAAGCATCTATCTTCACAACTAGGTGTAAATCATATATTCTCTATGCAACCTTATCTAACTCACTCTCACACAAAACCAACCAATACTCAACTCCAAAATGATGTATATAAAATGTTATAGGTAAAATTCACCTTAGGCATGGGATCAAGAGTGCAAAAGGTTGATGAAATCAATCCACTATCACCACTACTTGTGCACTGAACGTGTTCACATTATTGGAGGACATTTTCGAACCATTCCCGACCTTTACAACTTAATATAGAACCCTATGGGAATTTCATGCCAAATTATATTATATTTTCATGAGGAATCCAGAGAAATTTATGTGAAAAGGCTCAACCACACAAACAACTATATCTTCTATGGGTTGAAATTGCTCCCACTGGTTTTTCTGCCAATGGTTGGATCCTTTCAACCGTTCCCACTAGATTGCATGCCAACGATTGGGGTAAAACCTAAGGAAAAACATCAAACTTCAAGATAAAACCTCTACCAGCTATTTGGTCACCTTCTCCAGCTCCTGAACATGCTTCCAAACCTCTATCATTGCCTTTGACAATTCTAAAAATAACATAAGCATGTCTCGTAAGTGACACTACCATGTTGACCTAAAAGCCAAAAGACAAGGGTTGGAAAGATTGACAACAATTCCTCTACCTTCTACAAAAACCTGCACAAGTTGGAACACATCTGAACTGACCTGTAACACCTCTACAACACACTATAGCACCTCAACGACATCCTCATAAAGCTAACAACTCAACCTCCAATTCACACACTAGGCTCCTGCAGTAAGGTCATGAACATCAAGCATACAAGGAACCATCAACCACACCAATTCCATCATATGATCATCATGAGTGTGACATCATAAGGTTGACATCAATGCCAACACAACCATCTCAATGTCAACACAACCAACTGCAACCATGTTACAAGAATGGCATAAACACAACACCTAGGCTACAAAGGGTTGACATCAATGCCAACATGAGCTAGCTTCCATACTGAACCAATGGAAACATCATCTATATGGAACCATAAACACCATAATGCAAACAATCTCCCCCTTTGGCATTGATGGCAACCAAACACAAACTCCTGAACAATCTCCTTTATCACTCCCCCATTGACATCAATGGAAAAGGGTAAACTCCATCTAATAAGTCAGTAAGAACTGAAGTACAAACACTGGAGCAACTGATCTCTACTTCCATAGTTGAAGAATGATACATATACATACTCTCGCACATCAGTAGCAAGCAACATATGAACTAAGTAACATACAGAGCATCATGTCCAACCAACAACCTCTAGCAGCAACAATAATATGCAAATGAGGAAACAAGAAACAATAAGAAACATCACAAAATATGCAATAATATGCATATCAAGGCATCAACCAACATCTCTATAACAACCACATAGAAACAACATCAATAGCTACTAACCATCTTTGAATGCATCACCTACCTCTCTGCTCATATAATGAGGTCAAGAGCCCCAAAAGTCAAGGAAGAGCATGAGGCACATCATGACCACCTCCAAGCCGACCATAATGCCAAAATGGGATGGCTAAAGTAAACAAGAGAAAATATATGCTCCCCATGAACACATGCCATCTTCAATATCAAATCCAACTTGCAATGAACCGCTTCTGCTGTAAGCAATGCTTCCTTGCCACAAATAGAATCAACATATGGACCAAGACTCCATAATACCATGACATAATGACATATAACATTGTACATACATGGATGTAGCAATAACGTAAGACCTCATACATGACCATTACATAACCTCATGACTCATGACTAGATGACCCAAACATAGCATACTACAAGTACACGACGTCATGAGAATTTTTACATTGTTATTACAATGATATACATTGCTTCTATCATCATATCCTATGGACCAATGACTCTAAAACATGATTTTTACATTAACATTATCCCACACATGTGGCTGCAATAAGACTCCATGAGATTCCTCCAACATGCCTATCATCATAGTGACTCGGTCTACTAATGAGTGGACCCACTACCAACATAAAATGATGAATCAATGACAAATACATGGTTGTAATAAATTGAATATAGCAACACATACATGGCTAGTCTATGTCTCAAATCATGATATTCATACCATTCCCACAGTGTCCTCATGCTAGGGTGGCTGAAATATGATTAATAAATGTTGCAACAAGGTTGATATACGTGTATTTTCCACTCATACATAGTAAATACATCAATTGCAAAAATAGTGAGTAAAAATAAATAAAAACATAAAGGAACAAGCCTTGAAAATGTAGCTCCCCCTGAGCATGATATACCTCATATGAAGTGATCCAGATAATATGAAAATGCATGGAAGAACTAGATCAAAAACTCAAACTACTAGAACTCCTCAAGCTACCAACACTCCCTCTGAGACCATGCTAGTCTCTTATGTGCTTCTGCAGTCAAGTAGATATAACATACAAGAATGGACTGTAATAGGGGCTGATATCTTCTACTCTGAATCCAATGAGGAAGAGTACTCTCTTGGCCTCTTCTTACTCTTCACATGGAAAGAGTAAGTAAATTGGCACAAGGTTTGGTAAGTAGAGTTGAACTTCATAATTTTATAGAAAATTTTAAAACTAAGAGTATTACAAAAAGATTCACATGTTGTCATTAAAGAACAAAAAGAGGAAGAAATTCCTAATAAAGTAGATGACACATAAATAAGACAAACTCTTCCTACTCCTCTAGTAAAAAAACGTTCTATATCTCCACAAAATCCTCCTTTTTTGGAGAGATTAAAAATAGCTAAATATGTAGAAAAACAATTGATTTTATTAGATTATGTTATGATAGATGATTATGAAATATTTGCGTAAAAAAATCCTTTGTTGCAAGCAAGAAGAGACATTCCTATAATGCAAAAATAATAAAATAATTATGCATCAAAAATCTAGGAAGGAGAAGAAAAGAGCCTCAAAAAGTTGAGCTTATTAGAAAGTTAGTAGAAATCATGATTAAAAAGACTTACATAGAAAAATATATAGGTCCAATAATTCATATCGATAAGATTCATATTAATAATATTTTAATCCCAAATATGTTAATTGATGTAGGAGAAATAATTAATGTAATGACTAAAGTACCATGGATTAACTACAATTAAATAATCTTCTATATACTTCAATTGTGATACAATTAGCATAGGGTGTACTGTAAGACACACATGTATTTCTAGATTCTTGGGAATATCTTGTTTCTTTTATGGTACCGTTGAAAGTAGTGGACCCACCAACATGTCAGGGGATCTCCCCGATAAGAAGTCCCAACTAGACCTCAAACCATTTGGCGCAGGAGTCCCAACAATGGGTCATACGGTATCGCCTTGACTGCGGTTGCGTGCAGAGGTAAGTGAGATGTCCTTATTGGTAGCAAGGGTATGACATGCACAACACGCCAAGAAGATGCATGAAGGGTTTTAACACATGGAAGATGGTGTTAGAGTCGGTTTGGTCAGTCCTCTGTCAGAGATCAAAACTCTTTATGCATTTCATTTTTAGGTGTCCCACTCCATTCACCCAACTGCATTCTGCTAGGGGCATGCCATAATCTGATGGAGAAGATCATGCTATTCATTCCCCCTCATGTCTGGCTCCTTCTGGCTTAGGTCTTTTGTCAATAATCATCAAAGTCCATGACAGTCAAGGTCTGGTCCTTTAAAGGACAAAAGTCATTTTCTATGTCTAGCTCTAGGGATTCATCAATTTGGTCTTTGAACATGTCCAGTAAAGCCATGCAGGCCAGAGTGAGACCCTTACACAGTTATGATCAAGAGAGCTTCATTGTCATGTGGATAGACTTCGACTCTTCTTCAAAACTTTGTTTTGAAGAAAAGTCAAACAGTGTCATTTATGACAAAATTTTCAAAAGAGTCATCAGTTGATTTCTTCAGATGCAGTCATGGTTTCCATGGTCAAATGTCCTGTCGTACAATCCCTGCAAAGAGTGCCGAAAATCTCATCATTTGAGCTAAAATCTCAAAGGGAAAGTGAAAATTAGTGTGTTTTAAAGTCAGTGAAAAAGTGTCAAAACATAACATTAGAAGAATGGGTTTTTGAGGAGGCAAAAATTTAACCCATCACTTCCAAAGCTATATATACAAGTTTTCATCAAAATCAAAGGCATTGTGTTAATTCAAGCCTTGGAGAAACGTTGCAAAGGGTGTGAGTGTGCATCATGAGTGTTTGAGTGAGTTGGAAGCGGTTTCAAGGAGCGTGGCGCACATACTCAGGGGCGCGGCGCACACAGAGCCAACCCGTAGTTGAAATTTTCCACAGGCGTGGTGCATACCCAGGGCGCGACGCACTGGGATTTGCAGGCGGCGCACACAGACCAAGGGCCGAAACAAGGCCAAATCACCTCCAAATTTTTGTGAAGCCCACCAAATTGAAAGGTAGACTCTTTGACATATTTTGTTCATCAAGTTTTATACATGATATGGTGGTCTTTAGAGCGATGTTTGAATGCATCCAAATTCATAAAATCAACCATAAGAAATCACCAAAAACCATGATGGCTAGGGTTGCTAAAATGTGTTGTTAGTGCCAAGGTTCCATTCCACCCATCATTTTCCCCTCACCTACCATTTTTCCTATCCTCCCTTTCTCATTTTTCCTAAAATCCCTACCCTAAACTACTACCAAACCCTCTCCCCTATCCCTCCAATATTTGGTCAATATGACACCCCAAACCATACCTTGTTAAAACTCCAAACCCTACCCTATCAAAATACCCAAACTCCTCCCATATCCCTAAACAAATTTCTCCCTATAACCCCTATTCCCATTACATTGCTCCCTTCCTAATAATCCCTGTTTCATTGTTCCCCTTGGTGACAGATATCACAAAGGCACCCAGCCTCACATCATCATCAAAGGGCAGCCTAGGTATAGTACACATAGCAATCATGACATCACAGCATTCGTCAGAGTATGAGATGGAGACACAAAGTGACTCATCCTCAGAAGAGCAGGCTCCTAGGAGACATCACAAGAGTGGCAAACATGTCAGGGATGAGCCCACTACCCTCACTGAATTACAAGCATGCACTCTTGCCATGTCATGTTTCCAGCACCTAGCATGTTTTGAATTTTTTCAAAGGGTGGCAAATGTTAGAGTCCATCATGAGTTGGCCTGTCTATTTCTGCTTCATCTACATGGAGGTTAGTCTATCTTGGCCGGGGTCACTTTCACATTGACACCCGAAACTATATCAGTGGCAACAGGTATACCAAATGTTGGAGAATAGTGGAATAAGAAGAAGAAGGTGGATAGGAAACACTATGAGCCTTACATCAATGCCAGATTCTTGAGTCAGCTCACAAGAGTCTTTCCCTTCAGATACTTGAAAGATGAGTATGCTCCACTCATGAGATTGATCATGAAATACTTCAGCTGTGAGGGGAGGTTCTCTCGACTATATGCCTATCACATCTGGTTGCTCATGCACTTCACCAGGGTGAGGATGATGAACATCCTGTTTTTCATATATAGGAACATATAGAGGATGAACACATTCATGCTGCATAAGACCCCTCAGCACCAGCTTAACAATGTGTATCACTTTACTCTTATCCATATTTTGGTAGATCATCAGTTGGGATTGCAGGGTGTTGCTTGGGAGGACTTCATCTCCCGTGACTTCTTCAACACATCACAGGTACTATCAGAGCCAGAGCAGGGGATGGGTGGTCCTTCTCAACAATATGAGCATCATGAGACCACTACCATGCCAGTTTTTGTTACATATCAGAGAGGCGAAAGGCACTTGTTTGCAGTAGCAAAGTGAGTGTTATCTCCACCCAGCGTGGAAGGGGCCTCACTTCGGGCATCAACGACATAAGTACTGGACAAGGGCAAGAAGCCCGTGCATGATGAGGGGCCATCAGGTGGACAGGAGACTGATGTCATCCTCATTCAGGATGATGAGGCAGAGGCGGAGAATGCCCAACTTAGGATGACCATTCAGAAGTAGGACACGAAGATCCAAGGCTTGATACTCAATGTGGAGAGGGCCAGATGGATCATCAAGTATCTGGAGTAGAGGAACAAGCAGCTTGAGGACCAGCAGGCAATCATGGAGCTGCAAAGCATCTGTGAGAATCGACAAGTTGCCCAGCAAAGGAGGATCGAGCTCACTACCTTGGAGCAAGAGATCAACAATGACCGTGAGTCATGGCTAGAGCAGATCAATAACCACCTAGAGAGACTGTTGCAGAAGGCCAACAGAGACAAAACCATACTGAGAAGGATGGCTTGTCATTACACTGCACGGAACATGAGTGCAAAGGCTCGGATAAGGAGCTTGAAGGCCAAATTGAGTAGAGCAGCAAAAGAGGCAAAAGAGCAAGATTGGCTTTGAATATTCTCTAAAGCTTCTATGGCCCAGCATAGTGCCTTTTAGAGAACCTCCAACCAAAATTTCAAGAAATTTGGGACAATTTTGGTCACATGGAATTTTTTTGGCACAAACATAGGTTTTTTCTCTATATGTTTCGCGCCACTGGCGCGACGCGTAGGATTGGGAGCTCCAAATGAGAAATGGTTTGTATTTTTGGATTCAACATGCAAAATCACAACTACTGGCACTCGGGAAAGAAATTTGGGCATTATTTGAGTCTCCAAGAGATCAAAACCACCCAAAAAATGGCCTCACTGCCCCTATTTTGACACACAGGAAGGAGTCTTGGGAGAATGAAGATTTGGAGGGGAAAATGAGCTCCAAATTCAAAAATTCCACTTGGGTTGGAAAGTAGATAGGACAGGCTTTCTACAAGCACACTTGGGCACATTTTGGACTCCTGAAAGTGCCTCAAAACTAGCCTCAAAGTGGCATGGTGCATATAGAAAATGGCGCAGCGCATATAGGAAAAAAGGCCCAAATTGCCTCTGTTTCGCGAAATTTCAATTCGCGACTTTTCATAAGTGGGCCCTCTCATCTACACTTCACTTTTTCAACACCAAAGGTGGCATTTAAAATATTTTCACTCTAGATGGGCATCTATCCAAGTGGCAAAGGAAGGCAAAGGATCACCCAAGCCATTTGTCATGTTTGTGGCGTTGCACCTATAGCTGATGTTTGGCTCTCCGCCTTCATTTTGTAATGATTCGAGTAACTCCCCAACCCTTGGGCGTTCTATCTCTTCATAGCACATTCTATATATTGTATGCAAACCATTTGCAAAGGGTTGGTTGGCTTGTAACTTTTGGGAGACTGTGGGAAAGAAACTCTGTTTCTTCATTGTATCTTTTTACAGAGGATAATAAAGGCAGCATGACTTGTTTCATTGAGATTCATGTGGTTGTGAGTGTAGCAAATGTGTCTCTTTTGTTTCATATGTATCTTGTTATGTTTCATAGTTCATTTCATATTCATTTCTAGTGAAATTTTCTAAGTTGGATAAGGTAGAATTCAATTTTATTGCTCTGCCTGTGGGAAAATTCCATGTCCAGTGTTCATTCTTCTGTTGAAAAGGATTCATGTTGTCCATGCCCTTTTCACCCTCTTAATCAATCTCTCCACTCTGCACGATCTTAAACTAAATTGCTAGGCTTTCCGCCTATCTTGCCTCATGAAATAATCTGTGCCTTTGTATTAAATTCTCTGTTCATTGAGGTCCATTTGGTCTCATACCATCCTAGAAACACAGTCATTCATAAAAATCACTTCTTGTATCCATATTCACTTCCTAGCCTAAGACAAATATTCCGTTGTAAGTCATCTCAGGCCTTTTTGTTTATCTATTCACTGAGTGTGACTCGGAGAGAGCCCTCTCCTGTTCTGGAAGGGATAGCTACCAGACTGAGCATGCTTTGTGGTTACCCTGAATTTTGCCTTCCTTCAGCCTAAGGCAGATTTAGGTGCTAACATAGCGGCAACTCAGCTGGGGAAGAAATCAATCCCCTTGCTTCTTAATAATTCTAAGCTTTAGGATGATAAGTGTAGGATCTAATACGCTGAGTAAAGTTGGTTGTGTCCTTTGATTTTTCTCAATAGCACGTTGGCTTCTAGAAGATACACCAGAGCTAATCCAGATCCCGACCCTCCGCACATCTATGAAAATCCCAATTTGATTTCAAGAATTCGTCATCAAGAAAGCTCTATATCACCCGTGATCAAATCCCATTCATGTCCGGACATCTTTGAGTATATTGAAGAGCTAGAGTTTGATGAGTAGTTTGAATTATTGTTGTTCGAAACCAAGTCCGAAAGAGCGGTTGACTCTACTGTCCAAAATCCACAATTTGTTGTAGACTTGGAGACGAAAAGGGCTAACTGGTCGATTGATAACTACATAGTAGCTCAGCTTCAAACTCCAATTGCTAGCCCCTTACAAAATTTGCAAACTCCTCCAACACCTCCGAGGACAAATCCACCAAGAGTGATGGCTGCCCGTTTTGCACCTCTTGTTTTGCCTCAAGTTTTAGATGATATGCCCGCAGATTACCAAAGAAAAATCCCATTTTTTGATGGCACTCCCAATCGCATTACTGCTCAACAACATGTGGACAGAATGGCAGACTTCTATGAACTTCATGAGATCGATGCGGAGAATGTGGAAATGAAACTTTTTGTACAGACATTTGCAGGTGAAGTGAGGAAATGGCTCAGAGGTTTGTCAGCTGCTTGTATCGCTACCTTGGCTGACCTACAAAGACAATTTTTAAACTGCTAGGAAGTGAAAAATAATCCTCTTCAAATTCTGGCTGAATATGAGCAAATCAAAAGAAACGCAGGTGAGTCAGTACAAGACTATTGCATTAGATTCAATACAGTTTATAATGAAATTCCAAATAATCTAAGGCCACCTATAAGACTAGCCATGTTGAAGTTCCCAGATGGTTTTGATGCTGACATGGCTTATCAATTGAGAGAAAGAGAACCGGCCACAATGGAAGACATGCAGAAGATAGTGGTCAGCGTTGAAGCAAATCTGCTGACCAAGAGAGCTAGAGCAAAAGCAGAGAAAAAGGTCACTGCAAAGGAAGAATCTTCCTCGCTACATCAGCTACTTCAGAAGGTAGAGCAGATGCTTGAAAGAGTGAAACTTGACAAATCACAGCCACAAGTTAGAAATCCTAACTTTCGTGGGCAGCAACAACCATAGTATAGAATAAGACAGAGAGATGAGCGAGCCCAAGTGCAGACTGCACAACAGCCAGTACAGACACCTTTGCAGCAAAATTTTGTGCATGGACTGGAATCAGATGAGGACGGGAATGTAATAGGCGAAGAAAATCACCTCTTTACTCTTGATGATTTGCCTATTTATCTCACTGAGGAGGAGGAGTATGCAGAGAGTTCAGTGGCACACAAAGATGTAGATTTCATTCTAGCAAGTGACACTGTCTTGGAGGAAGAATCAAATGAATACCAAAGAGGCTACATGAATGCTTTGTCCGCCCAATAGTAGCGATATGCACTTAGAAACAGAGATGTGCCGGTCATACCCATTTATAAAAGGAAGGATGTTGAAGCATCAAAGAATGATTCAGTAGTTACACGAAGGAAAGGAAAGGAGGTGGTTGATCCAAAGAGCAGCAAATCACCATCAACAGAACAATCCCATCAGCAAGTTGCATCGAAAGAAAAGGAAAGGAAAGAAATCCTAGTCAAAGAGGTAGAAAAGATTCCCGCTTTCAATTTAGAGAATGAGATTTCTAAATTGAAGATATCCATCCCCTTGACTGAAATAATGAAGAACAACAGTTATAAAGGACAAGTATCCAAAATGTTGAATTTGGACCCAATTTCTGACATGGTGAATGTCGAAGATGATCAACCTGAAATGATTTTTGGGCTAGCATCAAATGGTGAGTCTCTTGATAGTGATGTGCCACCTTTTTACATCAGTTTAAGGTTGCATGATTTTGTGTTGCATAACGCCATGTTCGATTCCGGAGCTTCTCACAATCTCATGCCCAAGGCAATCATGGATAAGCTTGGTCTGGACATCACCTGTCAATATCATGATCTCTATTCATTTGATTCCAGCGGAGTAAGATGTATAGGTCTCAACAAAGACTTGGTTGTGAGTTTGGATCAGCTCCCAATGAAGAATGTTTTGATGGATGTTGTGGTAGCAGACATTCCTCCAAGGTTTGGCATGCTTCTTTCCAGGTCTTGGGTAGCAAAACTTAAAGGGACACTACAGCTAGATTTCTCCTATGCTACGATTCCAGTGTTTGGACAAATGAGAAAATTGTATCGGGAACAAAAAATGAAGTACATGATCACAAGCAAGGAGAAACCAATAAATCATCCAATTAACTATGTACATATAGATTTAGAGTCTTTTGTTTTGTATTCAGATAGTTTAAATGATATAGATAGTCAGTTAGTAGAAGCAGAGGATATTCCGAAAATAACAAAAAAACTCAGAGAAATTTTGAAGAAAGAAGAACAAGAACAACAAAACACCATTGGGCAATCAGCTGAAAATAATGGACAACAAGTAGACAAGGCAAAACAAACTGATTTCCAGCACTTTCAAGAAGAGGAAGAAGGTTTGTGGACCATGGATTTCGATGGAGCAGTGGGAAATGAAGGCGCTGGAATTGGAATTTGGGTACGCAATCCTTTCTCCGCCCCAAACAAAGTCCCTAGTAACGTGCGGGTATGCTCTTACAAGTTGGCTTTTGAGTGTTCAAATAATGAAGCTGAGTATGAAGCTCTGATTGTTGGCCTAAAGATTCTAAGAACGCTGAATCTGTTACACTAAAATTTGTCACCATGACTATTGGCAGTTAGTATGGCTCCATCAACTGTCATACTATCCTCCTTGGCAAGTCTCATACCTCTGCTCTCCATGTCAAACTTCGAGAAAGAGAGAAAGTCTTTAAAAATCTATTTATCTCTGGGTATGCAGTTTCTCTCAACCTTACCTGCGTGTATGCAACCCAAGTTCACAATACCTGCGTACTTGTACGCTCTGTATGTAAAGGGGTGGGTGCGTACTCCTGTAAAGGTCAAAAGGCACAAGTTTCATCTTAAAAAAGTTACTTGTGGTCATTTCTAGAGCATTCTAGAAGCTTGTTCGACATATATTGAGTGCCTCCAGATGGTTCATGTATCCCTATGAAAGAGGAACTTATCCCATCAAGAGGGGAGCTATCCCATCCAAAGAGGGGATTATCCCATTGATGGTGGACCTGATTAAATTCCTCTAGAGCACTATAAATACAGGCATTGGGCCAGAAGGAGGGAGGTTGAAAGCTGAATATTCCAAAGGGTAGATGTTGCTGGAATTAGGACTTCCTTGTAGAAGCTTGTGAGGAGAGATTCCCATCCTTTCTTGTTTCATTTGGAAGTGGGTGAGCTTATAAAAGTAAAGGAAAACTCTTGATGGACCCTGGGAGGAACTTGCACAACACCAAGGCTCAGGTTGTAATGGTTTCTTTTGTTTCCTATTAATACAAATAAGTCCATTCTTCTCAACAATTTGTTATTAATGAGTTGTTTCATATACTCCTTGGTCTGTATGTTGAATATGTTTTATTTTATGAGATATTCAGGTGCTATGTAATCGTTTGATTGTTTGTGAATGCAGGTTTCGAAGTGAAGGAGGAGCTCATCTGGATCAACGAGGCTAGACTACTACAACAACGTTGGACTACAGGTAGGATCTAAAACACCTGGTTTCTCGTGTGATAAATGCATGTTTAGAGAAGGATTGCTCTTAATTGTCTTGTTTGTCACTAGAAAGTCTTAGGCTTCTAGGGAGGTTGGTTTTGTCCGCAAGATTAACTCTTTCCGCATGACATGATCCAGGGGGATATTGGTGGCCACTGGCCTATCCCACTTGGAATGCCACCTTTGTTTCTTTCAGTTTTTTAGTTTCCTTATTTGTAGCACAATTTACTATTTTGGCACATTTCAAGTCCTAAACTTCCGGAGCCATTTTGAGGCCCTAAACGACATTTTTTGGGAAAACGGGTGCCAACATGGGATGTAAACTGATGTTGGCCACTTGAAATTTGTAATCCTTGGATAGATATTTCTAACGAGATATTTTATGCGTCAAACAAAGATCGTATGCCAAATTTACGACCCCAGGAAGTTGATGTACCAATTTACCAAAACGGGGCCCATAGTTTGGCACTTCATCTCCTAGGGTAAGGTTTTTGGATGTTTAGGGTTTTCCATTGTTTCTCAATAATAAATAGGCCTTTGAGCCTCATTTTAACACAGTTCAGAGGTATGTAGCCACCACATGTCTTCACAGAGATAAGCTACCATCGCCCAAGCTAGTCTTATTTCCATTCTATTTGTAAGAATATTTTATTATTTGATATTAATGAAATGAAGTGTTATTTTTGTTGCATCTCTGTTTTTATGGTTATATATGTAATTTTTTGTATTCCTATTTAAATCTAGATCAGTTTAAGAATAAGATGAATGGAGAAGGCAAGGCGGAGAAATACAAAGCTCGGTTGGTAGCAAAAGGTTATTCCCAAGTGTCAAGAATTTATTTTGGTGATCTTTTTTCTCTTGTTGCCAAGGAAAATTCTATTATATTACTTTTATATGTTGTTGTTGCTTTTGATTTGAGCTAGAACAGATGGATGTGAAGACAACATTTCTTCACGGGGATCAAGAAGAAGAAATCTAAATGAAGCAACTTGAAGGCTTTGCGGTGAAGAGTAAGAAAGAACTGGTATGCAAGTTAAAAAGTATCTGTATGGGTTAAAATAGTCACCAAGGATGTGTTATAAGAAATTTGATACATTTATATGGGGACTTGGCTTCACCAGAAGCAAATCATATCACTGTTTGTATTTTAAATTAATTGGTGACTGTGTTATTCATTTGGTCTTGTATGTGGATGATATATTGTCGATTGAAAATAATAAAGAAATTATCCATGATTTGAAGACCCAATTGTCCTCCAAATTCGACATGAAATATCTTGGTGCTGCAAACTATATTTTGGGCATGGAAATTAAATGATATTGGGCAAAGAGGAAGCTCTAGTTAAACCAGAGGAAGTATGTTGAGAAAATACTGTAGAGGTTTAATATGCAGGATAGTAAACCAGTGAAGGTTCTTATTCCTATAGGTGTAAAATTATATGTTGAACAATGTCCCAAGGCACAAGAAGAGGAAGAGGACATGTCCTGTGTTCCATACACAAGTGCAGTTGATAGCCTAATGTATGCAATAGTTTGTACTAGACTAGACATTGCACATGTAGTGGTATTATTACACAGGTTTATGTCAAAACCACGGAAGGAGCATTGGACATCAATGAAGTGGGTTTTCCGGTATTTACATGGCACTAGTGATTATGGTCTGTGCTACCAAAGAAGACTAGGATTGGACAACATTTTGGACATTTGTGGCTTTTTTGATGCAGATTGGGCTAGAGATCTGGATGAGAGAATGTCTAAAAGTAGGCATGTGTTTAACCATTTGAAGGTGTAGTCAGTTGGACGAACAAGAGACAGTCTATATTGGAACTTTCAATTGTTGATCAATGGTTCTCATTGAAGTCAACCCAAGCAGCACCAGGGGCTACCCTGATATTTGATGGGCATTTTTACTTGACAAATTACTCTATTCCAAATCAAGGATATTCTAGGTGGATTTTACTCGTCAATATGTTTCTATTGATATATGGCACGCCACGTCATTCTTCACAGTTTGAGAGATATTCATGTTTGAAGTTAGTAACCCAGGTTAGTGGGCTAAAGCCCTATGGGGTTGGGGCATGGCACTCATAAATGGTTGTGGTCATTGAATAGTTAATAATTAACAATTTTTTTTCCCTAAAATCCCTCCAATGTTCACTTGTGGAGGACCCTCTCAACTCAAGAAATTCATATAAATAGTGATCCTCATATCGTCCTCTAGTAGGGATTTTGTGGCTTCAAACATGTCATCATGGAATGTTAGCTATAATGATTTTTCTATGAAGCTTTAGAAGATGAAATTAAAACACATTTGAGATGAAAATTTGATGAACCTTGTGACCAAATTTCAGATATTGGTTCACTATATGTTTGAAGATATGATCTACACAAGTTAGGTTTTTTGCAGGCTTCTGAATTCCATGTCAAAAAAGTGATGTTGGGAAAATTTTCATAACTTTATCTCTAAGAATTGGATTCAAATTTCGTAAATAGTGACATAAATAGGAAAAAATTTAGCTTTTTGTGTATCATTTTCAAGGCTGAAAGTTGCAACAGTGACACGTGGTACTTCGTACAAGTTCGCTCTATTGAACGAGTCTATAATAAGGTCATTATGGGAGGTTGGGAATAACTCTTTCTTGAGGAATCTAATCTTCATCAAACCTAAGGGATTGGAAAAAGGACATAAAGTTCTACTACAGGCCGAAATTTCATACCCTGGAGATCTGAAATTACATAGATACAACAAATTCAATATAGAGTTCCTACAAGCCAAGAAAAATCATGCATTCAAGGATCACTATAGTAAGGACCACACATCAACTGTCAAGGGAAAGTCTCCTACAAAAATGTATGTATGATTAGTGTTTTCATTTGAATTTTGAGTATCATCTCTAACATATGTTTTTGCAGGACAATGTAAGTATATACAGGGTCTCAGTTATATCTCTATGTCTCTATATTTCACAGTTAGTTTTTCGGATGTCCTATTCTTGATACTACACATTTGATGCTACATATTATTGATGCTAGACCAAGTCTGCTAAATCTATATGATGTTGTAAGTTCATGTTACTTGTCTTTTCATAGTTGATAGAATGGTCTCCAATGTTGTACTTAGAACTTCTTCCATCACAAGTCTAGGGTGTGTCATCTATTTTATTGTATATATCTTTAGGCCAGTTTTGGATATAGTCTTGCATAGAGTCCAAACTTATATCAAGAGTGGGAGTATTTATGTACAGATGCAACAGGTCAACAACAAAAGTGACAAGCACACTTCAGGCACACATTGTAATTTTAATTTGTATTTATTCATTATTATGTACTTACATGTGTTTTGCAGGCAGAGGTAAGTTGAAGGGCATTTTTTTGTTTCAGGATTGGTTTCATCGAGCAAATTGAGCATGCAGGTAGAAGAAGATTCAAGTACAACATCAAGAAAGAATTCAAGAGAAGAAATATCAAATCAAAGGAAGCATTGCAGTAGGACATCCTTGAAGAGATAACAGCCATCGAGATATCATGAAATATTGTTAAGGCCAAGGGTCATCATTGTTAAGTTGTAAAAGAGTCATTTATAAAATATGCATCATTGTGAAAGAGTCATCATTGTAAAGTTTTAAACAAGTCATTTGTAAACGAGTCATCATTGTAAAGATTGTAAAAGAGTCATTCTGCCTAGAGTCGAAGAGGAAACATGTTTTTGGAGGATAACATGAGATCGATGTCAAGGTTGATTGGCTAGTGACCTAATCCCATCGAGGGGAGAATCGCTACCTCCATTAACAAGTCCCTACGTGGCAAGTCCTCAGATATGAAGAATTTGTCCAGTCTATAGGTGACTCAGTGTTGGCATCCCCTTTTGTTGTTTCATGTATTGATTTTGTTCTAGTAGCCACATCTGCAAGTCTCATCCCATCAATTTTTTCATTAAACAGGTCGGAAATGGGATCCATCCACCAGACTCCACATCACTTCTCCTCCATATTGTGAATGATATTGAAGTCTCCTCCTATGATCCAAGGGTTGTCCAGGAGCCAAGATGTGATTATGAGAAACTCTTTGAGGAAGAGTTATTTCGCCTAAGGGATTGAGGACCCATAGATTGTTGTTAAGTTGAAGTAGCCCTCTAAGCCAATTCTCTTGAAGTGGCCTGAGAGGCTATGGGAGGCACCCACCCAATCCTGAAAGACTGGGTAGGGTCCCATATTATGGTGATCCCTCCCACTCTTTCTTTCACATCCAATACCATGGCTTGACTACCTCTTCAACATATTTGGAGCACCTCGTGTAGTTTTCCTTCTACCATTTTTGTGACATAAAGTAATACAATTCTTGGTTTTACTTTTTTAGTTTTGTCTTTTAGGGAAAAAAGCTTACCATTACTTTTTAATCCCCGTATGTTCCATGAGATTATTTTCATTGGGTAACATGAAGGTTTTTGGGGAAATAACCCATCATTTGTCCCATTTTCCTCGAGTTAAGAAAAAATTCCCCTACTTCTCTGATGGCCTCCTTTGTCGATTTTCTCCCCTTTTTCCTCTTTTCAGAGGTGGATTGATCCATTTGAGATTGGTGTTGGTGTCCCCCTTCTCTTCCTGGAACTTCAGATCGGGGATCTCCTTCATTTTTTTCCAAGCGAGAATACCACTACTCAAAGAGATTCCTGAAGTGGATTAGTTGATTGGAAGGAACGTATTTACATTGCCTTTTACCCAAACTCTAAAGAACTCTAGAATTTTTCCTTCATCTGCTCTCAGTATATTGTTCTTCACTTTTTTTCCATGACCGTGTTGGTGTTTATGAGGATCTCCTTAAGTCTTCGGTCTTCTTCCAACTCCTCTAGTGTCTTTCTCTTGGGCATGGGTTTTCCCATATTTTTATTATTGTGTTTATCCACATCCATTACTTGTAATTCCAGTTGGTCTGGTTGGTCTTCATATTCACCCACTATTTCAGGATTCCCTAATTGGTAAAAGGGTTTCCATACACAACTTTATGGGATTTAACCTGAGCTGGAGTAGTTTTTGACATTTAATGAGGATGTTGGGTTGAGAAATTACCTGGCTGAGGATGTTGATTCCAAGTTGCATGACCCCACCTTCCCCCCAACAGTTGAAACTCATCATCATCCTTTTTAGTCTTCTTTTGTTGATCTTTAACTATTGTGAGTGGGAACTCCCTAACATTATGGCCATATTCATTGCACTGATGGAACTTGAAAGGCACATGCTCATTGTTGATCAGTTCCGTCTAAACTAAGTCATGGTACTCCAAGTCTATTGACTCGGGCAGGGGCTGTGAAATTTTCATATGAATGTAGATCATGTTATATGCAACATGTCTTGTTTGTTTTGTGATTTCATAGATATTTAAGAAATCATTGTTTTCATTCCCTATGCCCTCTAAAATTTTTGGCTCCCAGAAATCTTCGAGCAGGGAAAAGAGACGAACCCAAACTAGGGCCACCAAAAACAGTTCCTTCTTCGAATTGTACCATTCCTCCTAGAATATGATGAATAGTCATACAGTGTTCATGAATTATGGCCCATTTTGGAATATGCATTTTATATCCTCCAGATATGCAAAGATCACTGTAAATAATCCCTTTGCTTACAGTCCCAACTCCATCAACCCTTTTCGGCTCCACTTGGTTTGGCTCCATTGGACTATCCCTTGTACTTGTTATCACTCAACTTTTTTCCTAGGCTGTAAAGGAAAACCCCTAACGTGACTCTTTCAAACCAATATTTAGGTCCGAAGGATAACCCCTTAAACCCAGAGAGGGCTCTTTCTACATCTCATCTATCCAATATAACTTCAACAGCTGGTTGTGTTCTCATATGAGTGGCTAGATATTCTATAAATGTTGACCTTTAAACAAATGGTTTGGTACGGTTTAGCATAAGTCCATTGGGCATGGAATCATAATAAATATGTCAATTAATGTTTTCAAGATTGGTTAATATGAAAAAATACTCATAAAGGCTAGATAGATAGCAATTTATAGACATCAAGGTTATTATAGCATGAAGACGAGAAGAAAAACACATATCAATCATAACAGAGCATGTAGGACTTGAATTCTTTTATAATATCAACAAAATATTGAAGTTTGAATTTAATATAAATAGAATCAAAAATGAATTGTTTATCTTTAAACTTGCATTCAAAACAGAGGAATATAAATCACGATGAATCAAATAAAGAAAAAATCACAGAGATACAGACTAGAAATAGCCAACACAAGAAGCATTGAGGCAAAATTATTGCACTTTTGCTTGAAAACTTTATTAACAACCAAAGAATTTTTACATACACCAATGTTTTCCCAAAAGTCCCAACCCTATTCTCTACTTTTCAATCTAATTTATAAAAAAATTACATCAGTTTTGAGATCCACAATTTCTCGAAAGTTTAATTACAAAAATTGACAAAATATCAAAAAGAAATCAAGATCCAAAAGAAATGGACCGAAAAACCTTCTCATCCATCTTTAATTTGTTGTTTAAAACAATCAAGGAGATGGTATATTCTAATCCCCAAGTCTAATTGATGAGGTGTCTCATCAATAGTTGTCTATGAGCTTTCTCTGGAGAATTTCTGAAAAATTAGGTCCATATATTCCTCATTATATCCCAAACCGTGATATTCATGTAAGAATTGAAAGAGGTTTTTTAAATGAGCATGTTATTTACAAAAACCTCTTTCATATTTTCAAAATTAATTTTCAAATTCTCAAAATATGCACCCAAAATTGATGACTAAAATAAGAAATTATTTAATCTTTAAATATGGAAAAATGGGATGCAAATATTCCTTTGAATCTTCCAAAACATTACACCTATGTAAAAACCAAGAGAGGTTTATTTAAATGATATCGTTCCCAAAAAAAACCTCTTTTTGTTTTCAAAAATTCATTTCCATATGGTCAGAAACCATACTGAAAGTTACTATCTTTTACAGGAAAAAACAAAGTAATACAAAGTGTTGCATTTGATTTGTCAGTGCCACCTTGATTTGGTACCCAATCCTTTGTTGACATGTGAGCTGCTTTAAAACTTGACATATATATTTTCTTTAAATCGGCACTGACAATCCAACCGTCAGCACCTTAAGTTTTATATTTTTTGAATTTTCATTGACAATCCAACCATGAGTGCCTGTATTCAAAATTTTAAATTGATATTGACAATCCAACTGTCAGTGTGTCTAAATATTTCAAACAAAAAATTAAAATCATTGAACCATATACCTTGAATCTAGGCTGATATAACAACTAGCTCTTGTGTGGATGTTTTCCTCCATGTGAGGTACAAAGAACCCGTAGATCAAGTTCCTAATCCATTGGGTTTCTCTCTATCTTTTACCTGGAACCACAACCTTGCTTGCAACCAATTAACTCTGCAACTAAAAACCACACACTGCTCACTACAAATTGAACACTGAAACTGAAAAAATCACTATTGAAAAAACAAATTGAAATTCATGCTTGCCCCAACAAGCTTATTGCATGTCATTTCCTAATCTAACCTACTGAAATTCTTTGCACAATTAGGTGATACAGAATTTCTAGTGCAGCCATGAAATGAGACAAATACTCACTGGAATTCTACTCACACCCTCCGTAAGCAGACAAAAAAATGTAAATGTTGGCAAATCAAAATGAAACCTGAATCCAAAACTTGTGCTAGTGAATAAAAAGAACTCCACCCTTTCTAATGACCTGAATAAGTTATCCAAAGGATCATCAAAAATATGAAACACTAGCTCTTCTTGATGATGAAAAGCAGGAAGGAAAACCTCATTCTGAACTATTGATTTGTCTATGTGCTGAAACTGATCACCCTCGAATAAAATGGTGGAAAATTGTTCATCATTCTCATCATACACAACAAGGATAGGATCCATATATTTTTTAATAAAATCAGATGAAAAAACAATCTTAGATGTTTGAGAAATATCTAAAACTGAACCCTCATGTCTATTTGCTTGGGTAGGTGGCTTGAAAAAATATTGGAAAGCTTCAATGCATGTAATGTCAAAACCTTTATTTTCACATAAGGCTTTTGAAAATGAATGAGATGAAAAACATTTTGAATGGTTCTTATCACACTCAAGATCACAAGAGAACTGATTAACTTGCTGCATATATTTATCACCCACAAAAAAGGGAACATAATTATACTCACTAAGAGAAAGGAACATAATTGTGCTCACTAAGATCATGATCAATTTTTTTTTCAGCTAAGGGAGAAAATTTTGTTTGCTGAAAAATATCCTGAGTATGACAACTAACTTCCAATTTCTATTCATGATGTTGAAAATTCGTTTCAAGTAAAACTTCTAGAATCTCTTCATCCAACAACTCCTCATCACCATACATGTTATCCAGGTATTTAATGAAGCTTTCAACATGTGCAAAATAATTTTCGACTAGCAACAAGGAAATATAATGCACTTTAAAATGCACATAAAATACTGAATGAACATCTTCAAGAGAATACACACTAACAGGGGGGAAATTCTCATAACAAAACTTTGCATTTCCCTTCAAAGAAACCATGAATATTTTCATCAAAGATCATGCAACTTAACTCCATGCTTTTGTACATGCATATGAAATATAATCAAATGAAAAGTGGCATCATCATTGTCATGACCTTTAAATCTTGGTAGATATGTCTATCAATCTATGCAGGGAATACGATTTAGAAACCAGGAATTTGAGAGGGATTCATTGCAACATATCTTGTAGATCCGTGATCCATCTTGAAAAAATAGAGTCGTCGAGAAAGTCTTCAGGCTACTGAGTCTTTGGATAGTGGATTCACCATGAAAATTATGAACTCTCAATTGTTTTACAATGGATTCGCCAAGTGAATGATGTACATCTCAATGATATCTGACTGTTGTTCACCATCAATGGTAAAATATGGATCTTTATTGTTCTGCCATGGAAGATTTCAACTTCGAACCCCGAGATAGACATCAAAATGTTATCACTCAAATTTTTTCCTCGGTTGTAAAGGAAAACCCCTAAGGTAAGTCTTTCAAAGCAATATTTAGGGCCAAATTCTGGCCCCTTCAACCTGTAGAAGGATCTCTCTACAACTGAGCTATCCAATATCACTTCAACAACTGTTTATGTGCTCATATCAATGGTTAGATATTCTACAAATATTTGTCCTTAAAAAAAAGGTTTGGTAGGGTTTAGCATAATTCCATTAGGCATGGAATCATAATAAATAGGTCAATTAAGGTTTTCAAGATTGGTTAATATGAACAAATACTCTCAAAGGCTATATAGCCATCAATTATAACAGAGCATGTAGGACTTGAATTATGTTACAATATTAGCAAACTATAGAAGGTTGAATGTAAGATAAAGAGAATAAAAAATGAATCCGATATCTTTAAATTTGTATTCAAAAGAGAGGAATATAAAACATGACGAATCAAGGAAAGAAAAATTCATAGAGAGACGGACTAGAAATAGCCAACATAAGAATAATTAAGGCAAAATTCTTGTACTTCTTCTTGAAAAAATTATTAACAACCAAATAATTTTTACATACTCTAGTGTTTTCCCAAAAAATCCAACCCTTTTCTCTATTTTTCCATCTAATTTATACAAAAATTACATTATTTTTAGATCCACAAATTCAGGAAAGTTTAATCACAAAAATTGACAAAATATCAAAAATAAATAAAGATCCAAAAGAAATGGATCTGGAAAACCTCCTCATCCATCTTTAGTTTTTTCTTTTAAACAATTTTGGAGATGTTAAGATATGATCCCCAAGTCAAATTGATGAGGTGGCTCATCAATAGTTGTCTATGAGCATTTTCTAGTGAATTTCGGAAAAATAAGATCCAAATATTCCTTCGTATATCCAAAACCATGATAGTTGTGTAAACACTGAAAGAGGTTTTTGTAAATGAGACCATTGTCGACAAAAGCTTCTTTCATATTTGAAAAAATCATTTTCAAATTGTCAAAAAAAGTGCCCAATGTTGATGGCTAAAATAGGAAATTATTTAATATTTATATCTAGAAAAATGGGCTACAAATATTCCTTCAAATATTCCAAACCATTACACCTATGTAAAAAAAAGAGAGGTTTTTTTAAATCATCCCATTCCCAAAAAACCCTTCTTCTTTTTTCAAAAATTCATTTCCAATTGTTCAGACATTGTGACCAAAAGTACTTTCTTTTACAGAGAAAAAAAAAAAAAAAACAGATTAAAACAAAATGTTGCCATTTGATTTGTTACTGCCACCTTATCATGGTGCCCGGTCCTTTGTTGATGTGTGAGATGATTTAACACTTGACACATATATTTTTTTAAATCTATGATGATAATCCAACCATCAACGCCTTAAGTTTGATGTTTTTTTAATTTTCATTGACAATCCAACCAACAACACCTTTATTCAACATTTTCAAATTGGTGCTCACAATCCAAATGTTAGCGCGCCTGAATATTTTAAACAAAATTTAAAATTGCTAAACCTTATACCCTAAAGCTAGGCTGAGATAATAGTTCTTTCGACCATATACACATGAACTTACATACCAAAGAATGGTCCTTCAAAAATTGGTCGTTTTTCTCCAATCAGTTTTTAGGGATTATCAACTTCGGGTTTTTAGTTTCTTTTTGCTAGGAATGACCTTTCCCTTTGCCTGTCATTGGGCCCCCATTACTAGGGACTCCACAGCCATGGTTGTATTAGTACCTAACCTATTCACCCCTATCACAGTCGATTTTGATTGGCTTATTGCATTCCGAGAAGAGAAGTGCTGACACCCCCCCCCCCCCCCCCCCCTTTTGAGGGGCCACTCATGAGGCCTCCACTCCTATCACCAGCTTGTGTTTCCTTGGATCCACTAATGATGCATGGATCTGCCACCTTACAAGTTAGATGAAGACAATTCCTTCCACACTTTTCTGCAAACCCTCACTTATTTTTCAATTTGAAAAAACGAAAAGTCACATTTTTTTTTTCATTTTTTTGTAACAATTGTGCATCTCTTAGTAAAAATCACTAAGGCACTTACTAGTAACATGCACTGATTAAGATAACTTATCAGTATGCTAAATTGTTTTAAGGCACTGATATTATAGAAATCCTTCTTCTTTTTTTCGAAATCTCAGAAATCAATGCGATTATTATTTTAATGCGTAAGTGTGGTTAGTTTTACAAGAGCATTGATATGATTTAAAATTAATAAAAATTTATATTTTCACATAAAATGACATATTCATCTCAAATTCTCCTTTAGGATGCATCCACATGAGTTATAGTAGTTCATAGTATACAATTTTTGCTTAAAGTTGCCTTAGTCTTAAAAAAATGGTTTGGAAACTATATTGAAATTCAAATTGTGGTATGGTTCTCGAAATTAATTTTAGGTATGCACAAAAAAAAATATTGTTGATTTTTCTCAAAAGCATAGAGAAAATATCATAATATCAAATGGTCGATTCTTCAAATTCTAGCTCATTCCATAATACTCAAAGTCCTTTGTGGAGTTCTCCCTTTCCATCTCCAGTAAGTTAAGATTTTATCTATATTTATATTATCTAATTGATTTTTTTTATCCATGTCAATTTGAATAAAAATGTATCCAAATTCGCAAAATCCTAATTTGTAATCAAGTTTAGATGTAGAAAATTTTCCACTAGATCAAAAACATCAGAAGCTCTTATCGGGAACATCATACCACAAGTAGTTATAAATGAAAATGGATATCCACTTTACCCTGACAATTGTAAAATTCCATCTTCCATCCGCAATCATGGGTTAACGATGGTAGTAATTGTTTGGTATAATGTAATTTCAACCAACCAATTGCATTGTTGTTACTAATATCATTGATGTACTAATGTTCAATATGTTTTGAAATTAGGATTCTAATGATGATGACTAACCAATCTATCATCTTCTGGTGCACCCCACTACAATTTCAAATTGAGAGAAGGTTACATTAAGAGAAAAACTCGAAGAGGAAGCATACCAAGAATGGTTGAATTAACCACCTATTCAATTCCCACTACGTCCAAATTCACCAATTAGGAATAACTATAGCAATAACATTTATTCATCACAAGTTGGCAATGGAGGAAATCAAATAAAGGTTGGTATGGATGATTACTTACGGGATATGATTTCCATGGAGACAATGTTTTTATATGCGTTCCAGAATGATGAGCTAGGAGATGATGCTCATATCACTGATACCTTTTTCGAAAACCTAAAATCTACTTCCGCCACCCCTCTCTTTGGACCTAGGGGCTAGTCAAAGTCTACCCATCTAGGGACAATGATGTTATTGTACATATTGAAAGCAAAGTTTGCCATGTTGAATTCATGTTTCTCGGCAATATTGAGGTAATTGACCATGATCAAGTCTTTTATATTTTAAGAAATATTTTCACACAATCAACATTAAAAATGGTCGATTTTATGAACGTTAAATATTTACATTGTACATTTATATTTCCCACCAACTATAGGTTATTCAAAGATAAGGTTATTTTGAGTGATAATGTCTTGCCAGATAGCTGCAAAGATCCAAAGCAGTTGTTGAAATGTTGGGTGTTGAGTACATATCATATCATTCATGTCAGAATGATTGTATTATATATCAAGGAGAATATGTAGACAAAGAGGTATGTTTGAAATGTGGGCATGATAGGTACCCCAAATTAAAGAAAACGTAAATCACATGGTTCTCCTCATAAGATATTGAGGCACATGCCTATAATTCCAAGGATTCAAAGGCTCTTTCATTGCAAATAATTAGTTATGTTGTAGGGATTGCATGCCTCACACAAAAGTGAGTCAGGAGTTATGTGAATCCCAATAAATTCAATAGCCATGAAGCACATAGAGGATACAAGGCCTGAAAAATTCAAGGATGAATTATGAAGTCTATGACTCAACATAGCCATGGATGGCATCAACCCATATTCCCTCTAAATCACTAACTATTTTGTTTGGCCGGCAATAGTGATCAATAACAATATCCCCTCATGGTTTCCCATTAAGAATGAACATCTTATGTTGGCTCTCATAGTCCCTAGTAGAAGACAAGTGAAGAATGTGGATGTCTACTTAAACCCATTGGTAGATGAATAGAATGAATTATGGGAAGGGATACATGTATAATATGTATCAAGATCCATCGCAACATATAGGAGGTTCATGTTCTATTGCATATGTGCTTACACCAAACATGATTATCCAAGCTTAGGATTTTTTTCTAGTAAATTACATGTTTATTTATTTGTTTATATACTTAACAATATTTTTTCGCATATTGATGTAATTAGATACATTTTTTTTTTTTTTTTTTATCTTCGTGATTACTAACATGCCTTGTATACAATAATTTTGCAAGTGTTATAACAAAAGGGTATCATGGATGTAAATTTTGTGGACCTTCTCTAAAGGCTAGGTGGTCCAACCATTTGTGAAAGCTAGTGTATGACTACTCTAGCATATTCCTCCTAGAACAACGCCCTTAGTGAAGAGCAACAACCGCTTTTAACGGTAAACCAGAGAGGACCCAAAGGTTTGCAATAATGGCACCAGCTGAATGGATTAGAGCATATGAGAGAGAGAAGGAGAAGGATATTACATAAATGTTTGATTCAAATGGGGAGCATATGTTTGATCATCTAGAATCCTTCAACACCTATGTTGATAAATTGTCCATTGGGATGAAAAAAAAAATAATCTTTTATGAACTCCCATATTAGGAGCATATTACAATTTTCCACTTACTAGATCCCATGCATATGTTTAAAAATGTTTCATCTTCTTTATGGAGGCACATATCATCGAAATAATTTCACATATTGGTTGTTAGGAGAGATCTTATTTCTTAAAAAATTAAAAAGAAACATTGGTCAAGGCAAGAAAGTAGAGGAGAGGTTGGTCCCTCTTGGTCTTTCAAGTAATGTGATGTCCCATGGTTTTTTAATATTGATGATCTTTCTTTGGCAAAAGAAGTTATAATGAGTATGAGGGTTTCTTTGTTATATGGGTCTTCACTACGACACTAATTCACCATGGAAGACCATTCGTCAGGGTTGAAATCGCATGACCAATTGAACTTTCTCAAAGTACGTATGTCAAAAACATGATTTTATGATTTGTTATTATTTTTATGCCATGGGATAAGATAAAATATGATTTATTTTTGTATGTGTGTACTTTGCAGTGTCATTATCCTCTACTTGTGCATGGGTGTGTGAACCATGACTTCCCCCAAGGCCTGCGACGTACCATATCTAAATGATCTACATTTTTATGTTGGATCACATCAAAGGAGATTCATATGGCTAATATTCCACGGTGGCAGCAAGAGACAACTAATCTTGTTTGTATGCTTGAGAAGGAATAGTTGATGAGCTTCATGGACTTGCGGGTTTATCTTCTAATTCACCTAGTAGATGAGGTTGAATTAGTTGGGTTGGTTTCTTATCATTGGATGTTCTTCTTATAGAAGTACATGAATAAATTGAAAGGCTTTTTTTTCGATAAAGGGAAAAACTTGAGGGGTCAATGGAAAAGGAGTACCTATCATATGAGTCTTTCTATGATCCCAGTGAGTACATCAAGAAGAACGACAACAGACTAGGTGTGGTGATGTTGGACGATGAAAGGGATGAAGAAAAAAGAGAAGGGGAGCTTCTCCAAAGGAATGGAAAAAGGCGCTTGATAAAGAGTAAGTGACTTATCATTTGTCAAATTTCTACACAATAACTATTCACACTGAACTTCGTAATATATATTTATATCTCATACATACTATATATGTCAGTTTGATTTCATCAACGAATTCGGAAATTGAAGCCATCAACAAATTCATTCTTTACAATTTGAAAGCGACACAGTCATGAGTCACATACTACGGATAGAAGAGGAGGAAATGGGATAGTGACAAGAAAGAATTCAAATGGTTGAATGGTAGAAGTGTGCCTTTTCCTGATCATTTAAGAGAAAATATGCCAATGATATGCCCCAACAGTTGGCTTGTTGACTAAGCCAGTGAGAAATACGATGCATTGGGTAGTTACCCGCATGATGAAGAGGATGTGCTAAACATAGAGATTGAGTTCAAAAATTTGGTAATAATCTTGTTTTGTATATTTTTAACTTCATAATGCACCTTTTAATTATAACATCTATATTTTATATTTTAATTATGTTCGGGTTATTATACACATGACAATGTGATTTTTTCACTTTTTTTATAGGTGTGTTTGTTCCCATTTATGTGGGCATATGGACACCATTTTCGCACGGAGAATGTCGATGATGGACACATGATGCAAGTTTGTGGAGTGGAAGTCGAGTTTGACCAAGCTAGTCGTGCTAGCCACCACAATCAAAACTTAATATAGGGCACATTAGGTTATGTCAAAAAGATACAAGAGATCATTGAAGTGGACTTCTCTTCATTCCAATATCTTATTTTTAAGTGCAAGTGGTGGGACACCTTTGATCGGAATAATGTAAAGGAAGGCTGTGATATTGGGCCAATATGTATCAACTCTAGAAATATGTTGCATGAAGCTAGGGAGCCTTATGTTTTACCCAGACACTGCAACCAAGTGTTTTTTTAGCTATATGTGTTGGAAAGGGATTGGTGGTTCATATTAAGACATGACCCTAGATAAAAACATATTTTTGATAACAATAGTGTTATCATGCCAAGGAAGATAATCAAGGTGAGATAATGAAGAGTGATATGTAATTGTCTTATTTCATCATTTGTACTATTGGTGTATGTTTTTATTCTCTTCATTTCGCTAATTATATTGTTTTTTATTCATTTTGTTGGAATTTTATATAATTGGTAAGATTCACAAACATTTTTACATGTTCCTTTTTCTACTGGAAACATTTTTACACTTAAAACTAAGTATTTCCAATTATGTAATTTATAATTTAAAAATTAAAATTTTAACATATTCATTTAATTCTAAGTTTGTGATAAGTTTGATTTGGATTTTGTGATAATTTGGTTTTCAACTTAGTTGTTTGTTAGTTTACATACTTTTATCATTGCTTTAAGAAATATTTAAATTATGCCCCCAATGTTGATTAAACCACAATTAATGAAGTAATTTAAAATTTTGATGTTCCTTTTTCGAGTGGAAACATTTTTACACTTAAAATTAAGTATTTCCAATTGTGTAATTTATAATTTAAAAAATAAAATTTTAACATATTCATTTAATTCTAAGTTTGTTATAAGTTTAATTTGGATTTTGTGATAATTTGGTTTTCAACTTAGTTGTTTGTTAATTTACATACTTTTATCATTGCTTTTGGAAATATTTAATTTATGCCCCCATTGTTGATTAAACCACAATTAATGAAGTAATTTAAAATTTTAATGTTCCTTTTTCCAACCAAAAAGATTTTACACTTAAAACTAAGTATTTCCAATTGTGTTATTTATAATTTAAAAATTAAAATTTTAACATATTCATTTAATTCTAAGTTTGTGATAAGTTTAATTTGGATTTTGTGATAATTTGGTTTTCAACTTAGTTGTTTGTTAGTTTACATACCTTTATCATTGCTTCTGGAAATATTTAAATTATGCCCCCAATGTTGATTAAACCACAATTAATGAAGTAATTTAAAATTTTGATAGCAATCAACTTATGAAATAATGACAAAAACAACAAATATAGGAAGATTTGCATCCATACGATTTTAAGGTCAATAGAATACTTATGATTGGAGATAATAATTTTTTTATAATAATAATTTTTATATAGTATAATGAAAAGAGTAAATAGTATAATGGAAAATAACATTTATTCATATGTAATTGTCTTTTGAAAAAAATAGTTAGAATGAATATGTATGAACTATTTATACAATAGAAAAATATTTATGGTAATTTTACAATTATAGTGTCAATCATATTAAACTTTGTAATTTATAAAAATATCTTTGCATTTTTTATTTAAAGTAATTCTTTCTGCATGTAATTTTATATCTAAAATTTTGATATATATGTTCACCAATATATAATCTATAACAAAATATATCATTTCATAAAAATAAACACCATGATGATAATCATCTAATAAACATAAACAACATCTAAAATACACATCTAACATCATCTAATTATATACACTTAGCTAGCACACAAATCTAATAATCTAACAGGGCATCATCATCATGATCACATGTAACAATATGCCCTAATAAATCTTATGTTAATTCTATTATTTTTTATTGGTCTTGTTGGCATTCTATGTAATTGATAAGATAATAAATTTAAATTGGTAAAATATTAAATTTAAATTTAAATTAGTAAGAG
>APFE030281459.1:60481-100990 GCA_000404065.3 Pinus taeda | reverse complement strand
AAAGCATTCGTTTCCATTCTGAGCATAAAAATAAATACAAACAAAAATATTTTCATTTCTGAAATAACAACGTTTTTTAAGGCACTGGTCATTTGTGTGTTTCCTGTTTATCGTACAGTTAATGGCTATTGCTTATATTACGTTTTGATTTTAGATCTCAGATTGGCATTCTTATTTAACTCAAATAATTCTCCTAGAACTTTACATCTTAGCTTTTAGCTTAGCTTTCCATTAGGGACCCCCCCCCCTTAGCTAGCCTAGGAGATAGCTAAAATGGAGAGAGTTGGGATCAGTGTGACAGCCCCTTCCCTGAGTTCCTTGCCACCAACCACACCTTGTGGGGTTGAAGGCTTTTCTCGCTAACTGTGTAGGTAGGTGCGGGCGGCAGGGTCAACACACTCAATAATGCACTGAAGGACATTGGCAAGATTCAGTGGATATCAAACTTGGTGTCAGCGGCAAGAGATGTGCAGATCTTTATCTGCAACCACCACACCTCCTTGGTTATGTACAGGGCTCACACGAGGAAGGAATTCCTCAAGCCCACTGATACTAGATATGCTAGCTATTTTCTCTTAATGGAGAGGATGATAGAGGCACAAGCACCTCTACAATCCTTGGTTGTGAGTTCAGAGTGAGGAGGTGGTCAGAATCAAAGACAAACACTGGGAAGAAGGTCAGGCTTCAGGTGTTGGACAATGATTGGTGGGCAGATTGTTCTTATTTGGTGTCATTCTTGGGCCCTATTGTGGAGGTCATTCGTTACACTGATTCAGATGCTCCTAGTCTTGGAGAAATCTATGAGACCTTTGATAGCATGTTGGGTCGTGTGAAGGTAGCCATTCAGCAAAGGGAGCCCTCATTAGAGTTCTATACTTCCCAAATTCGACCCATCATTCAACGTAGGTGGGATCTCATGAACACACCTTTGCACATGGCACCATATGCATTAAACCCAAAATGGTATGTTGAGAGACCTGGGAGGGTGCCTCATATTGATGATCCAGAGGTAAAGAATGGCTTCCTAGATGCAATTGCAAAGATGTACAGTGAGGAGGAGGGGTCAAGATTTAGAAGACAGTTTGTTCAGTTTGCATCTCTTGGTGGCCCCTTCAACACACATGGTGCTCGGGCAGATCACATAGATCTAGCCCAAGTTGACCCGATTGGTTGGTGGAGGATGCATGGGGATGGTGCTCCAGAGCTCAAAGATCTAGCCATGCGTTTGTTGTCTCAGATTGCTAGTTCCTCTACAGCAAAGAGGAATTGGTCCACATAGAGCTTCATCCACTCTATCAAGAGGAACAAGCTTACCTCTAAAAGAGCAGAGAAGTTAGTTGCTATGCACAGTGCCCTACGTCTTGAACATAGGAAGACACCTGAGTATTTGAAGGGACCAGTGACACGATGAGATGTTGATCTAGAGGATGATGCACAGGTAGATATGGAGAGACTTGATGAGAGACAGAAGGGGTTGGTTGGTGTGCCACTTAGCGTGTTTGAGAATGCTAGTGATTTAGATTTAGATGGTGATATGGTTGATCCTGATTTATTCATGCAGCAGCTGGATGCAGAGACTAGCGGGGCATTACCTTGAGGCTTGAGCATTACCTTGGAGCATTACCTTGAGGCATATTTTGCATTATGCTCATTTATATTTTGATATGTTGATGTTCTTATGTTATTCTGACTCTATAAAATTTTGACTCTTGATGTATCAGACTTGACTTTTATAATTTTATGTCAATATTCACTGTTCAGTATTCAATGTTCATAGTAGGAAGTGGAACATCAATATGGTTTAAAGTTCAAACTTTAATCATAACGTATGATGTATGATTATAAAGTAGAATTTTAAATTTATATGATATTAGATAATGATATTCATATCAATGATCATGCTTTACAGCTTTTCAATTCAAACCCAATTGTCATAGTGGACTCAATTAATAAATTATATTTTATATTTATAAGTTTTTAAGGCCCTGATGCCCCCCCACGTTTCCTAAAAATTGGTGGGGAGCTTTTGCATAGGCCGCTCCCGCGTATCCTCGCTCCTTCGCCCCCTCGTCCCGGAACCTTGGTGGAAAATTGTATAAAACTGTGTTAGAATGGTCCAAAAGTCATGGATCAAGCTAGATCTAATCTTAGCCGTTGATTAGGGACTTAATCTCGACCATTGTTTGTCAATGAGAAAAGTATAAGAGGAGGCTTGAGGGTCACTTGGAGAACACACCAAGAGATCAAGATTTCGACTTTCTGGGGCTGGGTTTGTTGAGAAAGTTGAGAGAGTGATCAGAGTTGCAGCTGAGGGGCAGTGAATACAGAAGCAGAGAGGCAGAGATAGTGTCGAGAGGATCAGCGCAGCAGCCGAGAAAGCTGACGCAAAGGGCAGAAGCCGAAACTGTCGGGAACAGCCGGAACTACCGAGAACTGCTGAAACTACCGGGAACTGCTGGAACAGCGAGGAAAGTTGACGTAGAGGGCAGAAGCCAGAACAGCCGCGAAACCTAACGCAGAGGGCAGAAGTCGAAACTGTCAGAAACAACCGGAATTGTCGGGAACTGTCGGAACATCTGGGAAAGCTGATGCAGAGGGCAAAAGCCAGAACTGTTGGGAACAGCCGAAACTACCGGGAACAGCCGGAACTGCCGAGAACTGTCGAAACAGCCAGGAAAGCTGACACAGAGGGCAAAAGACAGAACTGTCGGGAACAGCCGAAACTACCGAGAACTGTCGGAACTGCTGGGAAAGCTGATGCAGAGGGCAGAAGCTGGAACTGTCAAGAACAGCTGGAACTGTCAAGAACAGCTGGAACTGCCGAGAACTGTCGAAACTACCAGGAAAGCTGATGCAGAGGGCAGAAGAGGCTGATGCAGTCCCTAGAGACTGACATTGGGGTTTTTCGTGGGGCAGATTGGAGTTGAGGAGCTGGCGAAGTGTTTGTCCGGGGTTTCAGCCGGAACATCTGTCTCAGATTGAGAGGTGCTACTACCGAGATTTTTCTCTGTTGGGTGAGCTGGATTTGGCACCCAGATTGTATTCTGAAACTGCTTAATAAATCAAACCCTCAGATAGCTGCACCGGTTTTCCCGCATTGGGTTTTTCCAGGGACATTAGTCCAAAAATAACGGTGTCATTTGTGTGCTTGTTTATGTTTCCTTCAGTTGATGATGTGTAATATGTTGAGCATGTACTTGTGTTTATTTTCAGCATTTACTTTGTAAATAACTTGTTAATTAATCAGAACAAGTAAGAAGGAATAAATCAGAAAGTACATAAAGGATTTCTAGCAGTTAGACTTAGAAATTCCAACACCATAGTGCCCAAGGACTCCGATATTGAGTTGGTTCATTAGTCGCGCACCTTGACCTCTATCATTGGGCCCTAATGATCTTGACATTGTTCTCATACCTCCCTCTCTTTCTCTTGATCAGCATCGAGATGCCCAATTTTCTAGTCTTGAACTCTCACTTTGTATGTGTGTGTGTTTATATATATACATACATACACACATATATTTTTCATTGTTGATTAGACCTAGTGATTAACTTAGATACTTATCTATGCTGCACTTTTTCTTTAGCTTTCCTTTATCTTGCTTTTAGCATTATCTAAGAGTTGCTACTTTTTCACCCCATAATGTACCCACACTGGATGTATCTTTTAGTCCCAGTGACCTACTTTTATGGTGGTTTGTTGGACATTAGTAAAATTATTTTACCTTATCTTTATTCAAATTGAAGATTTATTGATTCTATCAACATTGCTTTGAAAAGAAAATTTCAGTTCCAAGCTAGATTGCAGTCTTTCTTCATTCATGTATTTTTTGTCATTTTATTTTCCTCAACAGAAATAATTATTATACATCATATGTTTTAATGCATACAAATTGTCTTATTTTGTTGAAAAAAAAAATGAAAAATTTTCTAATATGCATTTGTCTAATTTTTTTGTAGACAAAAAAATAATTAAAACATAGGGACAATTGTGCGCACTCAGCCCTTTAAAGCCACAAGCTAGCCTTGTGTAAGTAGGTCACTACATGGTAACCCTATTGGTCATGGGCTCAATTAATGGATCACTCCTGTCTTGCGATGCCCTACATACCAACCACCTCCAATGGTGGCCGTCAAAGCCCACAACTCGACCCAAGCTACATAATTGAAGGAGTTGGGTAGTTGAGAGGGATTCTTCTAACCCACAATCCATGCCATCAACACTTGAGAGATCCCATAGCCCCATGCAATCGGCATTCGAGAGCTCCCATAGCAGCTCTATGCAACTCTTTATATCTCATGGCAGTGACACGCTCCATTGATCATGTGACACAGCCATGTGTGCATCCCCTTGGACCACGACCCTCACTGGCCCTGAGCCACAAAGTCTGTAGCTTCTTTGTTACACGAGTGGACTTTCTCACTGCCATGAAGTCATCAGGTTCGCCTCCGTGTAGCACATGCAATGAATAACACACATAAAAAATAAATTATGGGGCAAAAGTTCATATACTTTATTTTGCATTATTTACCTATAATTTTCTTCTCTTTCTTTATCTGTCTATCTATGTGTGTGCATATGTCAGTTTACATCTATTCCATTAAGTTCTCCCCTCCAATGCTGAAGATGAATTTTGCTATTTACTCCTTTCACTGATTTTTCTCTGCATGGCTGTAGCATCCAGCATTATCAAACTGTGGCCTGATTTTGAAATGCCCTATCTTCATGAGCAGAAACCAAAGAGTTCATGACTGATGCAATAAAAATAAAACAATAAGACAATCCTCGTCATTTCAGAAAAATTATATATACACTAACACGAGGCCCACTTACAGTGAGAACAGGGCCGACTGTTAAATCTTCTAATTTCCTTCTCTCAGCAAGAGCTTTCAACTTGGGTACAAGATTGGCAGAGTTCCAATTCTGCACATCATTAATGATAACATTAATAGCTCTCTCTGTGACACAAACACACTGTTTGCATGCAAGATATATATTTAGAACAGCCTAGGAACAGGTGCAACTCATGCCTATGAAAAGAGAACAAAAATCTCACATTCCAAACAGTACAGTTTCATGAAAGTTCAGATGCATCCAATTCTAAAGATGGTGGGTAGATAAAAAGGATGGGTAAAAAGAAGCCTCAAGTTATATTAAAGCTATTTGGAAAAAACAGATGAGCAAAAGGCAACGAATTTGGCAAATCAAGAACAGCAAGGAAAACAATATGAAAGAAATCTCGAAAAATGGAGTTAAATTGTTGTTTACAGTTGCAGTAAATAAGAAAAATGAAGCGTTGTCTTAAAAGTAGAAGGCAATTCCCAAAAGCATGCCCTTTGAAAGAACAACGATATATATCACCAATAACTGCTACGTAGTATATCTTAGATGAGCTTTTAGTTGCTTGTTATTTTTGCCAACATATTAGCATGGCACTCCAGAACCATATCATGATTTCAGAGCAAAACAAATTAAATTATGAACAATGTGCTCTGGAATTATGCTCTTAGATAAATATAGAATCGATCACGACTGTTGCAACAAAGAACCCTTTGTTATTCACATGCAAACTCCCTCTCATCAATAAGATATAAATAGAAATCCCACCTCATGAACGAACAGAATTGATTCCGCAGAGCATTTTTGCCCACTACATGCATAAGCATCCTGGTCGCAAACCCATGCAAGATAATCAACCTGAATAACAGCCATTCTTTAAGCAAAAGAGTTTGCTCAATTCAACAAAATACTAACAGAGCTGGTAAAATCCAATGGAAGAGTTAAGCACTTTAACAGATAACAGATCTGAAGAGAGATAAATACTAAACAGTAAGAAAGCTTGAAATAACTGCAGCTAGCATAGAGTCGATCATCTATTCTAACCATACCTCTTGAACATCAGGGCCAAGAATTTTCCAATTAAATCCTGCATCTTCTAATTTCACACGCCCTTTCAGATCAACAGCAAGTTTCTCAGCAACCCTTGAACTTCCAGTGAAAAGGGTCATGCGTGGATCTCCCTATTTTATGCAGCAGACAAATATCAATCAGAGTGGAGGAGAAAAGCAACATCTTGAATCATGCCTGGACATTTAAAAAATTATTGTATATGGACAAACTAGGTTAATTATGGGGTGAATAACAAAGCCAACCGATAGAAGCATAAACACCATCAAAAGACACAAAATCTTGTGTCAAGTCTGTAAGTAACATTGTCCTACAAAGCTATCTAACAATGCAGGAACAGTTTCAAACTAGATATTTAGCAACTATTGGCATGCAAAGGGACTTGTACTTGCACAGGTGGTAAGTAGACAATTGTAACAGCCACAAGGATCAGTTACAATATTGGCAGTGAAAGAATCATGTCCCGAGTAAACATCTGGATACTCTGGACGTTGAAAAACAATGTCTATGTAACAATCAAAGGAAAATTATTAAATAATAGTCCTTAAGAGACTCCAGTATATAGCCATGATATTAAGGAATTTATAGGGATTTCACTGAATTCAAAATAATGAAAACAGGCAGTGCCACAAGGTAGATCCGTCTCATAACATAAGCAAAAGAGGGGATACATTTCAAATCCATCACATACAATATACATCGCATGACATGCAAGTTGATATTTACACATGAATGTGCCTTCCTAACTCTTCTGAAAGTGTGAGTGAGAAATTAACACTTTGAAATCCACAGAAATACTTTTTGTTATATTTATTTCTACAAGCTAAAATTCCTGATTTCTTATCTTTTAGCATTAAAAACTCCTAAAAACCTCATAGGCTTGAGAAAAAAGTACAAAACTCATGCTGTTCAAAAGAAGTAATAATAAAAAAAGGGCAAATTGTTGACCTCTAGCAAAAGTCTATTCATGGTGCTACCATCACAGTTGACAAAATCTACATCTCCAAGAGGCATTCCACACTCATGAAGAAGCCTTAACATTTGCTCCATTACTATGCTAACCTGCCACAAGACAAATGTAATGAATTAAAAGATCCGTAAAACCACTCTCAGAACAAATAAAGAGTTCGCATGCATATATTAACAGTTTTAATCTGAAACTGCCAAAAAGGAATAAAGCACGTACACAATAACATATCAATTCAATCTATAAGCTGATAATTAAGATGAAAGTAATGTTGAGAAACCAATTGTAGCATACAGATTAGGCTTGAATCCTTCTTACATGTTAATTACTTGTGAATGTTAGATTTCCTTTTATTATTCGTTATGTCTTCTTCAATGAGCAATTATACAAATGTTCAATTTTCCACGAAAATAAAGAGACACCAAAATTAGGCTGCAAGCCATGGCAAAACCCCACAAGGGGAAAAGTTAAAACCCGACAATCATTCTCTTATAGAATCAAATCAAAATGAGACATCCAAGACCAAGACCATGACCAAAACTGCCACCAAAATCCCAAATCCAGCCCTCCTCCAAGTCACCTCCAAGAGTCAAATTCAACACAGGAAAAACATGGAATTCTGGTCAACGTCCTTAAATTTCGGTCCTGAAATTTCAGGCCTGCAGTAGCACAGATCCTGAAATTTCGGGCCTGCAGTAGCACAGAAAAATTTCAGCTTTCAAGTCTGAAATTCAGTCAAGCAAAACTATTTTTATCTCTCCTTTGAATTATTTTCTTTCCTTTCACTTCAGCCCCTTATTCTCCTTCATTTTGTTCAGAAGATGCTTCTTTTCGTGTGTATGAATTGTCTCCAAGATAGGTCGAACTGTCTTCTATATATATATATATATATCCAGGAGGGTTGAATGGGTGCCACTCTAAAGGGGCAGCAAGAGTTGTTCTAAGGAGGGACAATTTGACATTTTGTGTCTCGACTCTTCTACAGGCCCTAACTTCCAACCCCCGTGGCATAAGCATATATGGTATGGGCTTTTCGCCCTTGGCATTTGGTCTCGGCACCTCATCACACGAGCTTATTCAACACAAAGGCCAGACCCTACAGCTTAGCGCCCACTCTTTCCATATGTGTACAGATAAGCTTAAAGCTTGAATCCGACCGTTTTTCAAGGGCTTCTCCCTTATCGCCTGGTAATTGATAATGCACTTAAGAGGAACCCTTGCCCAGGGCTTCAACACATAGTTCATATATATATATACACACACACACACACACAAGCCCATCTGAGATATCCTTCCTGAGCTTGAACTACTTCGGGCCAACTCACGTAGCAAATGGATGACTGAACTATATGTTCATCATATGTATATATATATATATATATACATCCCAGCTATCTCTCCTGAGCTTAGTAATATTTAAATAGGGCTTAAATAATCATTTCTTTCAATTTATAGTACATACACCAGGGTCTACCCATTCATTTTCATTATGGCCCTTTTTGATAAATTTCAATATCATCACAGTTCACCAAGCTACAGGTCTCTTGACCAATAATAAACAGAAAACAAGCCCACGGGCACATACAAGAAGCTCTTCCATTTGTTAGTTTTTGGTAGCCACAAACAGGGGTTCGAGTCTTCATGGTGTCTAAGAGGCTAAGGAACACAAAATCTCCAAAACCCATAAAAGGTTTCGTAAGAAGTTAGAACACCCTTAGAAACACCTCAATTAGATTAATTAGCCAATAATTAGCTATTTCCTATGTTTAACCTAGGAAACCTAGTTAATTAAATCAGATTAATTGAGGGAAATCAATTTTGTCTAGAGACTTCCGGAAAAGTCATTTGATGGAGTCAAGATGATCTTAGCCATCGATTGTGATTAGATCATGGCCATTGATTGCTCAATGAGATATTATAAGAGAAAGTCAATGTGATTTGGAGAAGACACACAATACATTCAAGCAGTTCGACTTACCCAGTTGTAGTGATTCAACAAGGGCTTAGTTCATGCAAAGGGAGACACTGGCAGAATGGTTTCAGCAGAGATTTGGGAGCAGGATTCCGAAGAAGATTTCCTCAGATTTTTTGTGTCTCAGAGACGAGAGAGGAAGGTCAATTTATCTACAAGAGGAGGTCGATTCAACTAGTGTGAGTAGCTAGTTACCCAATGAATGTAGCAGGAGCAGTATTTCCACTTCCAGTTGTTGGAAGACAACCTGAGGAGGTGTGAGTAGCTTTAGGAGGCAGAGGGAGGCAGAACGACTTGCAGGGAAGTGATCCCGAAGGCTATGCGAATTTTCCTGAGCCACCAATGCGCATTTCTAGGCAGGAGTACGAGTGCTGGAGAGGAGTGCGAGTTGGCTAGAAGGAATCTGAAATGATTTGCTGGAGGAAAAAGTCATTTCCCAATT
This sequence comes from Pinus taeda, assembly GCA_000404065.3. Taxonomy (NCBI): domain Eukaryota; kingdom Viridiplantae; phylum Streptophyta; class Pinopsida; order Pinales; family Pinaceae; genus Pinus; species Pinus taeda. Next base: position 91,702 of record APFE030281459.1, on the reverse strand, counting down.
ATTTTGCCAATGAGAAAAATGTTGGATGCTTTGCCAGTAAATAAGAAAGCAGTTGTATTCTCTATTTTGCAGAAGATTAATAACAACAAAACCCTTATCTATTGCTCTGGTATTCCAGGGACTATTGTCCAAAAATATTGGTGTCCAATTTTTATGTGTGTGCACTTTTTCTCAATTCCAATATTTAATTTTGTGAAGAATTGCAGTAGTGAATTTATGGTTATTTGTTGTAATACTTCTAAAGACAAATAAACTACACAAGTTACGAGATAAATATCCAATTACTGCAAATTCATGGAAATTCCACATGGTATCAAAGCAAATTTAGCAAAAAGAGTTTGTCGCAAAGTGTTTGGCAGGAGTAAATCAACATAGGGCCTAGAAGAGAAAGCGCGAGGTTTTTATAACCTAGTTTATTAGTTTCTCCAGTGTATTTGAGTTTGCATATTTTCTAGAGATGGTCGCAGCAAGATTAAGAGATCAGGATAGGTTGAATGGAGCCTCCAACTTCGGAATTTGGAAGGTCAAGATGTTGTTTCTACTGGACAAGCATGGTCTAAAGGAGTTTTCTATGGCATGTATAGTTGTACCAATAGATCCCATCCAATTTCATGAGTACAGGAGGGATAACACCAAAGCCAAGAGGATGATTAATGACAGAGTCAGGGATCACATTGTTCCACATCACAGAAAAGGGAACAACAAAGGAAATGAGGGATGCCATCTTGAAACTATACAAGGATCCTTCTAAGAACAGAAAAATGATCCTCAAGGACAAGCTGAGAACCATCAAGATCAACAAGGGCGAAGATGTAACTTCCAATCTCACCAGAATTCAGTCTATCAGAGATGAACTTGTTACAGTTGGAGGGAATCTAGCTAATGACGAGCTAGTGTGTATAGCAGTCAATGGGTTTGCCAAGGAATGTTGTACATTAGTCCAGATGGTCTCTAGGCGTGACAAGCTTTTAGATTGGGATCACCTATGTAGTGATTTAACTCAGGATGAGTTGAGGATCATCTTAGTCGAACGCACTACTAGCAGCAGTGGCAAAGGCAATGATGGTGAAGGAGGAGCAAGAGAATGTTGCTCTTGTAGGAAAAGGTAAAGGGAAGAAGAGTCCCAGCAAGGAACAAGATTCAAAAGGAGAAAAGAAGAATGACTTGTCAAAGATCAAGTATTTTGGCTATGGCGAACTTGGTCACTATGGCAGCCAAATATTCCAATCGGAAAAAGGACAAAAAGGGGAAGCAGATCGTTGCTTTAGCAAAGATTAAGGATTTATCTTCCAAGTTGGAGGATGAATTCGCACTTATAACAGCAGTATCCTCAGGAGGAAGAGCAGTATGACACTCTAGTATGCTAGATCAGCCAAGGTCCAGGGGAGAAGCAACAAGTTGATCTAGATCATAGCTAAGGAGGGCTCAATCAGTAGATCAGATCCAGTTGTTGGGTATGTGATTCCTCAGTTGGACCATTACCTTTACTAGGAGAACTTAAGTATCATAGTAGCAAAGAGATCAGTGAGTGATCGAGACTCATTATTGCAGTGATAGTAGTAGCGCAAAGGTAGCACGGGGACATCAGCAGTGTGAGATCAAAGTAGCGTAGTGATAACATGGTGGACAGTGATTGTCAGAGGATTTTCTTCACAAGATTTCCAGTTTCTCAATGGAACAGGGAGATAGATTTTTTCTGCAGAAGTGGACTTTGTTTTGCACTAGGGAGGATGAAGTCTCTCCAGTAGTGTGAATTAACTGAGGCAGAGAGGAGTTGCCTGAGCAACAAGGTACTATGCTAGCTAGATTGATTTGCAAAGGAGAAACAGTTCCCAAGTTGTGGCTCGATTTTCCAGTGGAGGTTGTGGTTATTCCCAACATTGCAAGATTGCCAAAGAGGACTCAGTAAATTACCGGTATGCAGCTGCAAAGGACAATTCACAGTCTCAAAGGGAGGTTGAATTGATTGGGTGGGGTCGAGCAGCTTCCAAGAGGTCAAATCAGCTAGCAAAAGTGAAGAAATAAATTTACCGGAGGTTTGCTAATTTACAATAACCAGTGGAATATTTTCCAAACACCGATGTTGGACACCAACAGCACAGATCAATTCGGCTACAACATATTCCCACAGATCAACGAGTTGCAAATATACTCATGAAGGCCTTGGGTAAGGCAAAATTTGTCTTCTTCAAGGATAAGATGTGAGTAGTGGAGAACACCTCCCTCGCTAAGAGGGAGTGTTAGTTTTTGGTAGCAGTAGATAGGTGTTCTAGCCTCTATGGTGTCTAAGAGGCTAAGAAAGACAAGATCTCAAGAACCCATAAAAGGTTTCAGAAGAAAACCCTTTGAAACACCTCAATTAGATTAATTAGCCAATAATTAAATATTTCCTAAGTCTAAATTAAGAAAACTGGTTAATTAAATCAGACTAATTGAGAAAAATCGATTTTGCTCTAGAGACTTCTGGAAAAGTCATTTGATGGAGTCAAGATGATCTTAGCCATCGATTGTGATTAGATCATGGTCGTCGATTGCTCAACAAGAGATTATAAGAGAAAGTCGATTAGGTTTGGAGAAGACACACAAGACATTCAAGCAGTTCAACATACCCAATTGCAGTGATTCAGCAAGGGCGCTGTTGAAGTAGAGGGAGACACCAGCAGAGGGGTTTTAGTAGAGATTTGGGAGCAGGATCCCAGAGAAGATTACCTCATATTTTCCAGTGTCTCATTGATAACAAAGGGAGGTTGATTTATCTGCAGGATGAATCCGATTCAGCTAGTGCGAGTAACCAGTTACCCAGTGCATGTAGGAGTAGTATTTCCACTTCCAGTTGCCAGAAGACTATCAGAGGAGGTGCAAGTAGCTTCTGGAGGCGAAGGGAGGCAAAACAACTTGCAGGGAAGTGATCCTTGAGGCTATGCGAATTTTCCAGAGCCACCAGTGTGCATTTCTAGACAAGCGTGAGAGTGCCAAAGAGGAGTGTGAGTTGGCTAGGAGGAGGCCGAATTGATTTGCTGGAATGGAAAGCGATTTCTCAGTTATATTGCCAATGAGATAAAATTGAAGGAAGCTTTGCTAGTAAATAGGCAAGTAGTTGTATTCTCTATTTTGTTGAAGATTAATAATAATAAAACCCTCATCTGCTGCACTAGTTTTCCCTTCGAGGTTTTTCCAAGGACAATTGTCCAAAAATATTGGTGTCCAATTTTTATGTGTGTCCATTATTTCTCAGTCCCAGTATTTAATTTTGTGAAAAATTGCAATAGTAAATTTCTCATTATTTGTTGTAATACTCCTCAAGACAAATAAACTTTCATAAGTTAGGAGATAAATACCTATTGATAAATAGCTATTTATCACTGGCAGATTAAATTTGATTTCTAATTGAAGAAAAGATTGAGCTAAGTGATTCTAATAGCATAGAACAGTGGAAAATTAACATGGTATCAGAGCTAAGGTGAAGAATAAGCCCAAGGAGAAAAAAAGACAAGAGCAATCATCTTTAAAAGAAGTTGAATGAGCCTATTTGATTTGGACAAGATGACTACATCTTTCTTCAAGGGTCATGATAATTTGGGTGATTCATCAACCTTTGTTGCTTGGAAGATCAAGTTGGAAGTTATACTGGATGACAACGATGTTTTGGAATATGTGCAAGAAAAGGTACCAGAGCCTTCGAAGAATGCTTCTGCTGCTATCAAATCCAAGTACAACATAGGTGACCTCAAAGCTAAGAAAATTATCATTGATGGTTTGCAAAATCATTTACTTGTTTATGTTGGTAACTTGAAGAAGTCTAAGGACATTTATGACAAGTTGGTTGGGATGTATCAAGTCAACAACTTGAAGCACATCCTATCCTTGAAAAAAAACTCAAGGAATTGAAGATGAACAAGGGGGAATCTGTGCAATCATATATCATGATAGTATCCCAACTAAGGGATCAATTGCAGACTGTTGGTGAGCATATATCTGATAGAGAGTTGGTGATGATCACTCTTCAAGGTGTTCCTCCTATTTGGGAAACCTTCATTACTACTATAAGCAACAACAATAGACTTCTACCATTTGATGAGCTCGTTGGACAATGCACACAAGAGGAAACTAGGATGATTGCCCAAGGAAAGATTCAAAAGCATGAAGAAGGAGGACCCTTTGCATTTGTTGCACAAGAAAAGCAGAGGAAAGGTAGAGAGAGACCATCCTATCCAAGAAAGTCTTCTCTCGAATTTAGAGACTCCAAGAGAAGGTTGACAAAAGACGAGCCTCAAGTTGAAACTTCAACTGTCACAAGTATGGTCACTATGCCCAAGATTGTTCGAGAAAGAGAGATGCTCCAAGATCTAACTATGGCTACAACAACAACAAGTACAATGATAGGAGAAGAAGTGATGATAGAAGAAGAGGTGATGACAGAAGAAGAAGAGATGCCCCTAATGATCGAGAAGAAAGCTATCGTCCTCAAAAGAGAACAAGAAATTCCAGGTATGAAAATAATGCAACTACCAACCAATCTGAATACATTCTTATTTCCGCTCTTTCTAGTTTTCCCCTTATGGATTCGTATGATAGTTGGTTAGTTGATAATGAGGCTTCTAGACATTTCTCTGGGTATAAGGAAGTCCTCTCAAATTTGGTTGAGAGGGATTCAAGTCTAAAGATCATTCTTGCGGACAACTCCACATATCGAATGAAGGGTTTTGGTTTTGTCAAATTTAATTCGGACTCTGGGGAAGTCTGTTCTTCTTCATGAAGTAATGTATGTTTCGGGACTTAAGAAGAACTTGGTATCTATTTCTGCCTTGGAAGACAAAGGGATGAGAGTAGCCTTCATAAGAGGAAAATTCCTCACCTAGCCTACGGAATCCTGTATGAGGGATGCTTTTACATTGGGATCTAGAATTAAAGGACTCTATAGAGTCAATGGAAGAATCTACTAACAATGGTCCACAACATTAATCATCAAAGCGAGCTATGGCACCAAAGGTTGGCACATCTTCATTATGAAGCCCTACCGCAATTGAAGAAGTCAATCTCTGGGATGCCTAATGTTCAAGCAAGTCATGATGGAGTATGTCCAAGATGCACCAGTGGAAAGAAAACAAGGGGACCACTCCCTTCTAGCAAGAATAAGACTAATGGAATTCTACAACTCATTCATTATGACCTTTATGGACCCATGCCAGTGCACTCTCTTAGTGGACATCTCTATTATATCACATTCATTGATGACTTCTCCAGGAAAACATGGATTTATTATTTGAAACATAAGGATGAAGCTTTTGATATGTTCAAGGACTTCAAGACTCTAATAGATAATCAAACATGAAAGAAAATTAACGTCTTTGGGTCTGACAATGGTGGAGAGTACACTTCAAATGAGTTCGTTGACTTTTGCAAGAAAGAAGGTATTAACAAGGAGACTACTGTACCATATATTCTCGAGCAAAACAGTGTGGCTAAAAGGAAGAACAAGTCCATAGTAGTAGTTGCCCAAGCTATGCTACATGATCAAAAGTTACCGAAGTTTCTTTGGGGAGAAGCAACAAATACATCAGTCTATGTACAAAATGGGGTTCCTCATCAACCTCTAGGTAACAAGATTCCTGAAGAAGCATTTACAGGTATAAAACCTGATGTTGACATCTCAAGATATTTGGCTGCCACGTATACTTTCATGTACCAAAGGATAAAAGGAACAAGCTGGAAGCAACTGGAACGAAAGTACATTTGTTGGGTACTATGAAAATTCTAAAGCGTTTAGAATATATATAACTAGTCTAAGGAAGATTGAGTTTAGCAAGAATGTAACTTTCGATCAAAATGGTGCCCTTCGAAAAGCAAGAGACCTTCCTCCACCTCCTCATGTTGAGAAAGATGATGACATGGCCATATTAGAAGACCCTTTTGAGTCTAATGTTGTTGATGATCCCATGGAGCCTATGGACCCATTAGATCCTCCTTCATGTGATCCCCATGCCGGGAAGAGACCATTATGGCTTTGTGACACAAATACAGAATGCTAAGAGACATATTCCTACCAAAGGAACCTTTAGAGAAAGCAAGAAGTCATGCAGGTACCAAGGACATGTAGTTATGAGCAACATGATTCAGGCTTAACAACGAAGAGTATGAATCCATTATGAAGAATGATATATGGGATGTTGTTCCAAGACCTAAAGGAAATTCAGTCGTAACCTCAAAATGGTTGTACAAGATCAAACATGGAGCTGATGGAAGCATTGAGAAATACAAGGCAACGTTTGTGGCTAGAGGATTCTCCCATAAAGAGGGAGAATATTATGATGACATCTATGCATTGGTTGCCCGCTACACCACCATTAGATCGATTGTTGCCCTTGCTGCTAGTCAAGAGGATGGACCCTTCACCAAATGGATGTAAAGACGACATTTCTACTTGGCATACTACAAGAAGAAGTATATGTTGAGCAGCCTCAGATATTTGAAGTGAAGGATAAGAAGACTCATGTTTGCAGGTTGAAGAAGGCATTATAAGGTTTGAAGCAAGCCCCCAGAACCTGGTATGCCCACATTGACAGTTACTTGGTGAAGCTTGGATTCACGAGAAGCAATGCTTATTGAGAATCTAGGGCATTAGCATTAGGTGATTTCTCATATTAGTAACTGCTTGTGAATGATTTTTCCTTCATTAGGTTAGAATCTTCTTTGCCTTAGATTATTAGTGTTCTTCTTCATCAAACAGTAACCAATGCACATACATAAATAGACAAGAGACACAGAATGTAGGCTATGAGCCAGGGCCAAAACCTCTCACTCTTTGAGAGGAAAGCCTACACAAATTCTTCTTATACAGATTCCAATTGACAAATACCAAGACCAAGACCCCTGACCTAGTATCCCGTCCACGACCAAGACAGTCCTCTTCCATCTTCTCATTCATTCTTTCTAGGTTCCTTTTGCTTCAGATTTCACACCATATGTGATGACACCCAACTATGATCACTGTGTTTGTCAAGGAAACCAAACTTTCTCCTTCAATAGTAACACCGAATTCTGAACCAAAGTCACTGCCTCTTTTTGGTGCCATTGAGACCTTCTTTCTTGTCACAGTAATGAGCCCTTGTCACTGTGATTCAAACTTACTTCTCTTTTTGTCACTGCAATGTATCCTTCCGAAAATCAAAATGAAATCCGAACTTTTGTTGACTAAGATCAGCCCTTATTGCCCCTTCGTTTCTTCCTTGTTGTCCCTTCTTTTTCTATCAGAACTTAACAATCCTAACTTGACACTTCTTTGATGTCACTGTGACCAGAATCTTAGAGGGATCCGAAATCCCTTAGCTCACACTAAACTATAGTCTTCACCGAATTCTAGCCTTCACTAAAATGGTTATGCGAATCAGAGATAATCCGAACTTATCATCCATCACAGTCATCCAGAAAACTCGAAGAAGGATGTCTAAATTTCTGTCTATGAGGAATAGGCTGAGGTGCCTATTTATAGTTGTTGGTTTGTATATATAAGCCTATAAGCCGACATGAGTTTATGAACCGGTGTGTCTCCATAATAAGTTGTTGTGACTTGAAGCTGACATGAAGAGGAAGACTTTGTGCTTGTCGTTGGAGGGCTATTATAGACTCACATACATTTGACATATGCTCAAGGGGAGCTCTTCATACATGACATTGACTCTTTGACTCTAATGATAAATCCTAAGGCTCTCAATGGGAGCCACTAACAAATAAAATCTCTTGCTCATGAAACCCATGAAGCAAGCCTTACAATAATAACTTTATTTTCTTCTTTACATCATTTACAAAAGTCACAATTACATTTCATTATGAAGACCGAACCTAGTTACACTTTTAAACATTCCCTCTAAACTAGGGAGGTATTCATAATGGTACTTGGTCATTCTCAATCTGCAGAATTTCTCATAAGAAGAATCGGATTGGTAAGCCATCTGTCTAGCATCATATTGAACCAGCATTATCACATAGCTAGGCCTTGACTAACAGCTCTATCCACATGATCAAGGAACAATGTTGGCGAGACCAATGATTTATAGACACCATAATCATTATCTCTCAAGGTACATACTCCACCCAGGTGTTCACATAGTTGACCTTCTTTCGACTATTCTTATCGGTCCAATCCTCAAAGACTATCGGTCCACTACAACTACCCTTATCTTGGATGCCCTATCTCGTCCTCAAAAAATATCGGTCCACTACAACTACCCTTATCTTGGATGCCCTATCTCGTCCTCAAAGAATATCGGGTGCCAGATGCTTACCCAATCCTCCATTTTGTCTTCCCAGGTGAAGACCAGAATGATGTGTCTATCTCTCCCTCTAAATTAGGGAGAACATATCAATTCCTAAGCTCCCTCTTGGCTCAGTAATTTCCAAGTTTCTTCCAATTAAGAAACTTGTTTTGAGACTCCCTCTTAATTAGGGACCTACAGCAGCTCCTCAACTAGCTGCTTGAAGAGCTCCTTACTTCGATGTCATGAATTTCTTTGTCGGGGAGTCTTCATATTTTGTGGCTTCTTCATAGGTCACAGACCATCCATCACTTTCATCATGGGTCAGTCATGTCATTATACCATTCATCAGAAAGTGATCCATTAGTCTTCATCTGGCCTTGCTTCATGTCATGTTGCTTCCCTTGGCAAACCTTCATAAATCAATCCAAATATTTGTTCAAAAATAAGAAAGGAACACTTAAATCAAAATTACCTTTGTGATGGTCTTTCATCGTGACATCTTTAAGTGTGCATCAACATCCTGCATACATGTTGACATATCTCCCAAAGATATCCATTGTCAAGGATCTCCATCTTTTTCAGACTTCCATTAGAGTCTTCATATCTTTCCGGGAGATTTCCTAGTCAAATCTTCTTGGACTTTTGGATGTTGATTACCTTTACCATGGTTGCATATCTCACAACCTCTTCCTTCATTTCATCACACATGATATTCCCAGGAGCTTCCATTCAGATTTCCTAAATTGCAGACATCCATCTCATACTCCATACGAGGACATATTATGTTGATTTCATCTAGTGTGACCCATGCCATCCGGCATTCTTTCATAGGAGGAGATTCCTTTCTTTTGATCATGCTTCTCAAAATAGCGCAGTGATCCAAGTTACTTGCAACCATACAACATGACTTTATAAAAAATCAAATACAAGCATACATACCTCATTTACCTTTAGGTCATCTAGGCTTCTTTCACCAACTTCCTTGATTGAAAAGATCTTCAACCCCTTGATTTGCTTCATCTCTTATGTCATCCTACAATCATCCCATGAATTCCACATGTTGGAGTTCCCGATGAAACACTTGCTTCCACTCTAGATCAATGAATCCTTCGATGAGGATTCTATCAGAGAATCTTGACAATCTTGCATATCCCTATCCAGCAGATGTTTCTCTTTGACTTGATGTATGATGAAACTTGTCCTAGATGACTTCTTTCCTTTCTTAAGTTTCCAATGAGGTTCTCAAGAGCTACATCCTTCATAGTTGATTATCAGACATCTTTCATGTTTCCCATGGTGATGTCACAAGCTCTTCTAATTCTTTTCCTCTACCCTGAACTTCTTTCTTTCCGCTTTCTCCACCTCTTCGATGAAATGGACTTCTTCTTTATCTTTCTTGTTATTTCCCTACTTGAGCTTAGGACAATTTTCCTGTAATGTTCATAGCATTGAATCTTAGCTATGTTCTTCTTTCTTTTGTGCAAACGTCTGAATACTTTTTACCCCCAACCTGTCTTCTTCTATCTTGCATAGAACCCAGAAGTTATTGAATTGGATAGCCTTCTTATCCTCAGACATTTGTTACCCTGTTCATCAGTTAGTGCATTTAGAATAATGATGATTATCTCCTTAGCATCTCTCCCAGATCTTCTAGTTGAGATCTTATGAAGATATCCCTTCATCCTTTGATACCTTCAATTTTGTGTAGATCAAATCTAAGTGATGTCACCTTCTAACAGCTTATTATTATTATTATTATTATTATTAATTATTAGATATATATATATATATCTTTGATGTCTCCAATATTGCGATATGAGGGACCTTTCATAGAATCCCTTTCCATGTATTCAGAGGAGACCTTTTAATTTGATGTGTCATTGACTTCACTTTCTTCGAGGACTATGTCTATCCTCCTTTTTCCATGCAAGGAATTTCGATGACCCAACCAGCTTACAGATCTCCCTGCAAAACGAAGTCATTTTACCAAATTTGATTATAGAATGAAAGATACTTACTTGACAAGTGAAGATGAAATCTTTAACTTGATCACTTTGATGGTGGTTGAAGAAGATGTATCAGTGCTCCTTTTTGATGATCTTCTTCCAAATGAAAAGCCCTTCTTCAATAAAGGAGATTGCTCCTTTTATGATGCCAATGCCTAGCTTTCTTTGTTGATGGTGATTGATGAGGATGTTTTGATGCTTCCTCGGATGATCTTCTTCAAGGATAAGGAGGGGATCCTTGCTGCAATGATAGGGAGCTTGCCTTATAGGTTTTGAAGATGTTGATAATGCCTTCTTGCCTTCAAGATACCTCTACTTCTTAGGTAGTGAATGAATGCAGATCAGAAATACTTCTAGGGTTCCGACTTTCTTCAAGATGATATGATCTTTGTCTTTAAAGTATTTTGAGCTACATAGCTAACTTGATGAGGGTCTTTGTGATCTTTTGATGATGACTATAGGATCTAACACTTTTACTGGTGTAAACTTCTAGCTGCTTCGATTTGTAGATCTATTTGCCTTGAGTAGAAATAAGGCTTTTGGCCTCGATTATTTGATGATCCCAAGACTTCTTCTAAAGTACACCTTCTTCTTTGATCTAGGATTTGATTCTTCAATGTAGATCTTTGAACTTTCCCTTTCATGTTCTTCAACTTTTTTTGATGCCATTCTTGAAACTTGATCCTTGAGTGTCTCTTTGATTGCATGCCCTTTTCTTGATTTTGACACCTTAGCTCCGATCCCATGTTGAGAAATCTAGGGCATTAGCATTAGGTGATTTCTCAGATTAGTAACTGCTTGTGAATGCTTTTTACTTCATTAGGTTAGAATCTTCTTTGCCTTAGATTATTAGTGTTCTTCTTCATCAAACAGTAACAAATGCACAAACATAAATAGACAAGAGACACAAAATGTAGGCTATGAACCAGGGCCAAAACCTATCACTCTTTGAGAGGAAAACCCCCACAAATACTTCTTAAAGAGATTCCAATTGACGAATACTAAGACCAAGACCCTTGACCTAGTAGCCCCTCCACGACCAAGACACAAGTCCTCTTCCATCTTCTCGTTCATTCTTTCTTGGTTACTTCTGCTTCAGATTTCGCACCATATGTGATGACACCCAACTGTGATCACTGTGTTTGTCAAGGAAACCAAACTTTCTCCTTCTACAGTAACACTGAATTCTAAACCAAAGTCACTGCCTCTTTTTGGTGCCATTGAGACCTTTCTTGTCACAGTAATGAGCCCTTATCACTGTGATTTGAATTACTTCTCTTTTTTCCACTGCAATGTATCCATCAGAAACTCAAAAAGAAATCCGAACTTCTGTTGACTAAGATCAGCCCTTACTGGCCCTTCGTTTCATCCTCGTTGTCCCTTTCTTTTCTATCCAAACTTGACATCCTAACTTGACACTTCTTCGCTACCACTATGACCTGAATCTTAGAGGGATCTGAATTCCCTTACCTCACACTAAACAGTAGTCTTCACTGAATTCTAGCCTTCACTGAAATGGTTATGTGTATCAGAGATAATCTGAACTTATCACCCATCACAGTCATCCAAAAAACTCAGAGAAGGATGTCTGAATTTTTGTCTATGAGGAATAAGTTGAGGTGCCTATTTATAGTTGTATGTTTGTATGTATAAGCCGACATGAGTTTATGAACCAGTGTTTCTCCATAATAAGAAGCCGACATGAGTTAGTTGATATGACTTGAAGCCGACATGAAGAGGAAGACTTTGTGCTTGTCGTTGGAGGTCTATTATAGACTCATATACATTTGACATATGCTGAAGGAGAGCTCTTCATACATGACGTTGACTCTTTGATTCTAATGATAAATCCTAAGGCTCTCAATGGGAGCTACTAACAAATAAAATCTCTTGCTTATGAAACCCATGAAGCAAACCTTACAATAATAGTTTATTTTCTTCTTTACATCATTTACAAAAGTCACAATTACATGTCATTATGAAGACCGAACCTAGTTACACTTTTCAACAGTGTTGACCCTAACCTCTACTTAAGGTGGTTCAAGGTATGCCTTTGATTTTGGTTTTGTATGTTGTCAATCTATTCATGATGGGTAGTGAGCCTCTAATGCTCGAGTGTGAGAAAGAGTTGGCCTCTAAGTTTGAAATGAAAGATCTTGGTATTATTACTACTTAAACTAGCAAGGGTCCTGGGAGGGGTTCCTATAGAGCAACTACTAGGTCAAGTGGCAACAATGGAGCAATAGCCCATAGTCACCTTACCTAAAGCTCCCTGTTTTCTATCAATTTTCACCGATGGGAGAGTTCCCAGTATTAGGGAAATCACTAGGGGATTCCAATGGTGTAAAGGTAGTGATTTCAAGGGCCTATTCAAAGAAGAAACCCTAATAATGGGAATTGCTTGCTTTAGAAGCAAGGTGAATGGCTCTCCAAGAAGGGTTCGAAGGAGAGCTTGACCTAGGGTTGAGGGGGATTTCTTGATGCGAAGTGCCCTAGACCAAAGAATCCTAGAAGAATAGAGTTTCTAAGAAATCCTTGTGAAATTGGAGTGATAAGATTGTGGGACCACAAAGAAGCCCTAGTGGACCCAAACAAGGTCAAAGGTTTGGGGTGGGACTTCAAACAAATGGACTTAAGCAAGTGAGGGAGGAGAAGAGGATCAAAGAGAAAGGATTTGACTTGGATTTTCAATGCAATTACCCTTAATGAAGCCACCAACCAAAGGAAGCTTAGAGAGAAACAATTTTTTAGCTAGGGCTTGGGATAACTTGAGATTCCACTGTCGGAACGGCTTGAAAATTGGAGGACCTCTCAAGGACACACTAGCACAGTTCTTGAGCAAGTTTCATTTATTTTGGATGGCTACAATGGATTTTATGTGATGCCCTAGGAAGCCTACTAGGGTTAGGGCTTAGAAAGAGAAAAGGAGGTGAGAAATTTCTTTGTTTAAGTGAACACCTAGGACTAGACCAGTGTCTGGCCTATTGAGAGAATGTAGTCAATATGATTCAATCTTTAGAGGAGCTAATACCCAATAAAGGAGTTCCTGAGCAACTTCGCATGGCCCTAGAGGCAGCAACTAGTTTACTAGGGAAATTTATAATTCTTTGATGCTACAATTGATGACTTCTCAAGGAAAATATGAATAATCATATACCCCTAGTACAATCATTCACTATACTTTGCATGAACATATCAAAAATCCCTCACAATGATAAGATTCAACAAATTCGCATTTCATAAGGCAACTACTCTAGCTTCATGAGCGAGAACTTTCATGCATTACATATGTGACATAAATATGAAATATATCATAAAAGAGACACAAGTATAGCCAAATCTTCCAAACATCAATAGAGAAAAAATCGAAGCTCCAAGATAAAAGATAGGCTTTTCCAAACATCAAAATGTTTCAGGATTCCAATTCGTCCATCAGTGGCGCTAGCGAAATTCTCAAGAAGAGATACAAGTCCAAATCCAAGTGATGATCAAATGAAATCATTACCACATTAATAGATATCCTCCCTAAGGGGTTTGATTTGCCTAATAAGGCCTAATAATGCCCCAACTAATAAAATAATTGTTGAAATTTCTAAATGTTACCATTTAGAACTCCCCACTGCATTATCTAGTTTATTTCACCTATTTGTTTATTCCTTAACTAGTTATTTGTTCATATAAATATTGAAAATAAACACAAATGCAGCGTTGACTCATATATAGATCAGCCATTGAAATACTAGACAAACACACAAGGGACACTGTTATTTTTGGACAATCGTCCCTGGAAAAATCTAATGTGGGAAAACCGGTGCAGCAGTTCTGAGGGTTTTATTATTATGCAGATTTCTTGAGTACAACTAAGGTGCTACGCTGGCTCACCCAACAGAGATTTTTACACGGCATTAATACCTCTTCTCGGAAGCAGATATTCAGCTTCTCAGCACTAGTCTGCCCCACGAAAATCCTTCCAACGCTTCTCCAAGGCTCTACGTCAGCCCTACTAGCCTCTGTGTAGCTCTGGAACCCCCTGCATCAGCGTTTTGCGTCTCTGCGTCAACTCTCTGGCCTTCTGCATCACCCACGCAGGCTCCTCAGCCTCTATGCAGTCTCTCGCTGCCTCTGCGTAGCCTCCTCAGACACTGCGTTGACCTTCTAGCACTATCTTTGCCTCTCTGCTATGTACTCACTGCCCCTCACTGCAGCTCAGATCACTTGTTCGAATTTTCTCAAGAAACCCCGCTCTAGAAAATTGAACTGACTGATCAATCTTGGTGTATCTCCAACTAACCCTCAAGCCTCCTCTTATACTTTTCCTGTTGAGTCTTCAACGGTCGAGATTAAGTCTCTAATCAACGACTAAGATTATATTTTGCTTGATCCATGTTCTTTGGAACCTTCTCACCCAGTTTTATATTAATACCCATTAATATTTTAATTTTCCTAAGCCTAGACTTAGGAACCCCATTAAGAATATTAATTATTTTAATATCTCTTTAACCGGGTGGAATTTCCCCAAACCATTATGGGTCTTGGAGATCTAATGTGCTTTAGCCTCTCCACCAATTTTCATGGCTAGAGCACATCCGATGATCCCACAAATCAACAATAATGTGCAAAAATAACATTCCTTGGTGACAAGCCCACCAAGATAGCTCCATAATACAAAAATAAGCCTCCCAAGAGGGAAAAACAATAGATACAATAGGTCGAAGGGCCATTGAGGAGGCCTAGCGGAGTCCAATCGGTGCCAAGATGAATGAATGGGCTCCAAACATAGTGATAATAGGGTTGGCCCCTTGATGTCCAAGCAAATGACCCGTGGTACCCCGAAGTGGCTATGGGGGCATGAAACATCCTCATGGGTCTCCAAATGGATCGAACAAGCTTGTATCCCATCTGTAAGGGTTGGAAAAATTATGCAAGCCCTCCCATTGTCTCTCATGGCGAGACACATCCTTATCTAGGCCCTAGATCAGTTGCCAAGTGTGTGGTGCAAGAGTGGAGTCGGTGGGCAAGGCGGTCTAGGCACATCATCGTCCAATAGGTGGAACACGAGCAAGGAGTAATTGGAACTAAAGAAAATCATGAAGTGGCAATCTGCTCTCTATTATGGTGGAGACCCATGGCTCTCAACGCTCACCCTACAAAGGCCAATATGGCCCTTTGGAGAGCTTGGACCCCGTAGAGGGAGACCAAACCCCAGATGAAGACCCACCTGCAATCCTGTATAAGATCCAATGTGTCCCCTCACCCTCCAGTACAACCAAACATTAGTGCAATTGAGTAAATGAGTGTACAATTCATGGAACCAAGTGGACACTTCATTGTGGCATGCCCTTCCATAATGGGCCTCAGAACATAAAAGTGTATACAAGTTCAAGAAGAAGGTTAACCAAGGACCCTATTAGGTGGTTTCAACCTCTAAAGGGGGTGATATGTCCACATGCCACAATACAAGGGTAGCTAAAATAAGGAAAACCCACACTTGGGTATATGAACGCAGGAGGGAGAAGTCATGGCACCTAGGTTACCCTGACCATTGCTTTTCCACCCTTCTTCATATGCCTTTTTCCTTTTATAGATTTTTCTTTTGTAACTGCTCGAGGCTCCAGGGGATGAGAGCATTATCTGTAAGATATAGCAATGAATACCCCCTTAACATGGGACAAGTTCATCGCCCACAAGGGGTTGGTACAATCATGGGTCCCTTACTGATGTAAGGGGCCAATATGAGGGGCCCTAGGAACCAGGGTGATGGCTATGATGATAGGGGTAGAGCTCATGTTTGGCTTTTGCCCACATGCTAACTTTCTATGTCCCGAGCATCTTTTGCATTTTATGGTACATTTCCTATTGATAGTGGCCAAATTGTGTTTCCTTTTCTTTTAGCTACATCAACCTCTGAGGCATCGTTCCAGGCCCGATCCAAGAATCAAGATGTGGACAAGGGGAGAGGGAAGCTAACTCCGACTGGACACAATGGACAAATGTAGACCCAGATGGGAAATATGGTGAATGGGGTTATAATGAGCAGAGCGAAGTGATGTATATGGCATCAGAAAGCGATACCACGTAACCAAATCAGGGTTTCCCATGTAATGTCACCCCTAAAGCTAGTAGCCAATAAAGGAGGTCCCACGGGACTAGGATATAAGGTTAACCATCAAATTGGACAAAATAGACAAGAGTACAAACCAAGCCCACTTTTTCCACCTAATACCCCCACTAATCCATGCCCAAAAGTGTCCATTATAAGTAAACAAAAATACCCAACTACAAAATGAAAATCCATACCTTTGGGGTTGGAAGGCCCACCTTCAAACATACAATCATAACAGATGGGCGAAGGATCATATGGCTAGCTCAGGAGGTGGAGATAGTGGCACATCGAGCTATCTAGTGGCTGCAAGGGGTTGTTGGCTATCGGTTGAGGACCATCTAGGAGAAAAAAATTCACCTATGGATACTACCCACAGTTGGTGGGTTACATCTAGCTCCAATTGGGACATGATCTCCCGGAAGAGTGCACAAATGTACTCGAACAGAGAGGTCATGAGAACACCAGCAATCTCTTGGGACCGCAAACTTGTTACCTACACATATCAAATCCCAAGCAGACAGGGGAACATGTTTTTGTGGTGATGCTTAATACTAGGCCATAAAATTGACAAGAAATAAAATTTCTCTAAATGCAATTAACTAGCAGGATAATATCATATGATGTTAGTTCTAATGAGAAAAATCAACATGCAATGCATCCTATCCTAGCATGCAATTAATACGAAGTATCAAGAAAAGGGGTGATACCAACTCAATTTGACCAGTTGCGGCCAAAGTTTGTCATTTAGCTTGGCAATGTAGTAGTAATCCTCACCGACCTTCCCATGAATCTTGATAGGTATAGGTTTTTATCTACCAACACCACATCCCCAACCTTGTATTCCTTTTTGGGCTCCCATTTCTTATTTCTCTTGTGATTGGGCCTCTTAAGGATACAGACCTCTTGAGAAGGAAGAATAAGGGATGGTTCCTTGGTCTCGGGGATCTTGTAATAAGGGATGGGCCCTGGTTTTACCACGTGAGTAGGATACATAGGTTCTCTATAAAAGGTAAAGGGATTTCCATCGGACTGCGGAATGGTGACATAAGATAAGTCCATTTGGAGTTGACCACCCACAGTAGCACCCAATTTACTAGACAATAGCATTCTCCATACATTAGGAATATCTATGATCACGACATCCATGAGCATTGATATATCGGGGTTCATAGCTAAGGAAACCTTTAGATCTTTCATGAGGCCTTCTACTTCGACAAGTTGGGAATTGAAACCACAAACTGCCTTATACCTTCGGGTAATGCTAAGATTTTGTTGCTTCCTGACCTTTAATGGCATGATATGTTGAAATTTCTAAGTCTAACACGTCAGGAATTCCTACTGCAATATTTGGTTTACTATCTCCTACTTGTTCTTTCCATTAACAAGTTATTTATAAATATAAATACTGAAATAAACACAAATGGAGCCTCAACACATATGCAAATCAGCAACTGAAATAATTGAGACAAACACACAAGTGACACTGTTATTTTTGGACAATCGTCCCCGGAAAAACCCAATGCGGGAAAACCGGTGCAGCAGATATGAGGGTTTTATTATTATGCAGTTTCTAAATACAACTAGGGTGCTAGAAATGTCTCACCCAACAAAGAATACCCTTGGCAGTAGTACCTCTCTTCGAAGACAGGTATTCTGGTTGATCAGCGACTGGCTGATGAGCCCCACAGTAATTGTTCCTTAGTTGGACAGCAAAAGTTGCTCCTAGCTTCGCTCTGGAACTGCGTCACCCTCCTTCGGATCTGCAGCAACTCACCAGCACTCAGTCTGCCCCACAAAAAATCTCCCAACGATGCCTCTTGGCCCTGCGTCAACTCCGCTAGCCTTTGCGCAGCTACTACAGCCTTTGCATCAGCCACTTAGCTCTATGTGTCAGCCCTCTGGCCCTCTGTGTCACCCACGCTGGCCTCCTCAGCTTTTGTGTCAATCCCAGTTGCCTCTGCGTCAGCCTTACCAGGCTCTACACTGTCTCTCAGGCACTATCGTTGTCTCTCTGCTATGTATTCTCAGCCTTTTGCCGAACTGCCCCTCGCTACAATAGATCACTGGTTCGATTCGCTCAACAAAACCCACTCTAGAAAATTGAACTGATTCATCAATTTGGTGTATCTCCAACTGACCCTCAAGCCTCCTCTTATACTTTTCCTATTGAGTCTTCAACGACCGAGATTAAGTCCCTAATCAACGGCTAAGGTTAGCTTTGGCTTGATCCTCGTCTCTTGGAACATTCTTAATACACATTAATATTTTAATTTTCTAAGTTTATACTTAGGACACCATTAAAAATATTATTTTAATATTTCCTCATCCAGGTATAATTTCTCCAAACGATTTCTGGGTTTTGGAGATCTCATGTGCTTTAGCCTCTCCATTAATTTTCATGGCTAGAGCACATCCAATACTACCACAAATCAACACTCCCTCTTAGCGAAGAATGTGCTCTAATAATGCTTCACCATGGAAACATCACACAGATCCTCCCCACTAGTACCTGTGTTGATGCTTGGCCTGTTGCCTCACATCATCTGCACTGTTGCTTCTTGTATTGCTGCCTATGACACTGTCACTGCCATTGCTACATCTGTATTGCAGCTCCCTCTCAACATGCTACCAATGTTGCCCCTAGCACTGCCTGCTGCTCTGCAACTCAGTTACTGAGAAGTAAGTAACTGACTTTTCCCAAATATTGACATCCCAGTCAATCTGGAAGCCTCGTGATGTTGAAGTTGCCTCAGCTTCTATCCTGTGCTCCCTCTACTGCCACTACGTTGTTGCATACACCTTCTCTCGCATTGTTGCAACCTCCATTGCGCTGCCTCAAATTTTTGCACCGAAACACTGCCTTATTGCTCCACTACACTTTGCTCCACCCGACCCCTATCATCTTGCTACTGTCGTTAAGGGCTCCTGTAGCCGGATATGATCCAAGAGTTTGGGCACCTCAAGAATCGTGCCCTAGTATGCAGTCCTCTTCACTACAACTCGATGTCACCCCACCTCTTCTCTAGAGGCGCATGAGCACTGATGGCACAATCATCATCAATCTCAACCTCTTTCTCCACCTTAGCTAGAGCTGCCTTTGAATCGAAAGCCTCTCCCATATTTTTCTTCCTGGGAAACTGGGATGCATAATGTCCCAGCTCCCCACAATGGAAGCACTTCACCTTGGAGATGTCCTTCTTCTTCCTCTTTCCTTGTTGTCCTGCAGATGCTAGAGTTGCATCCTCCTCCTCTTTCTTGATTCGACCTCCCTTGCAACTACTCCCCGCCCTAGTCACCCTCCTGATCTCTTTCTGGCGAAGAGCTGCCCACATTTCCTCCCAATCAAGAAGAGTAGCCCTGCCCAAAATACTTTGGACAAATGTCTCCCACTCCTCGGAGACTGCATTCAGGGCAGTCTTGACCATAAATTCTAGATCCGGTGTAGACCCCACGGAAGTAAGTCGGCCTCACATCTCTTGCAACCTAAGAAGGAATGGATCTATTTGCTCTTCCTTCTGCATCTGATATGACCGCAGTTGATTCTCCAATAGCATCTTTCGATGCAAGGAAGAGCCTTGGTATAAGGTGGTCAAGGTGTCCCACATCTCATTTGTTGTGTTCTTTTCAGCAATATGTGGCATGACATGATCTTTGACCCCGTCTAGGAGGATCATGCACTTCGCCCTCGCCATTGCATCCTCATACATCTCGTTCTCAATTGCATCAACTGGGACAACCACGGGTCTCAAGGCAAAGTCCTTGATGTGATGTCGATCCAAGACTGCCAGGATCCTAGCCTTCCAGATGACAAAGTTGGGAGCCTCGTCCAACCTGTCCTAATCTCTCAGTCCATTCACTGCCATTTTAGCTCCTCGTCTGGACTCCCTCTGAGACTTGACTTCCCTTCTAGAAATCTCCCTCTATGTCTTGATTTCCCTCCTGGAAATCCTCTAACCAGCTGTTGAACTGCTCCTCTCCAATCCTCCTTGCAACTGCAACTCGGATCTCAATTTCTTGGCTGGAAATCCGTCAAGGTAGTGACTCCCTCTACCTTGGTTCTGTCTCCATAGACACTCTTCTGCTTCGATAGAAACAGCGTCCCACCAACTCCTCAAATCACAATCTGCCCACAGCTCCCCAATCCCCAACAACCGAAGCAACTGAGCCTTTTAGGCTCTGCACAATCCTGGCAACGGCTGAATCTACACCTCCTAGCCACAGCGTCGAGCCTCCCTAGCTGAGAAAGATGGTCAGGCACTGCGTAGGTCTGATTTCCCCCTCTCTGCCTCTGCACTGACCCTCCTCCTGGCTTGAAATGATGGCGCAAGCTCTGTGTCACTTCCTCTCTAGCTGCTTCTGCCCTGGAACAACATTCTCTCGGGACCATTGCTACTGCTGCAAATTCTTCAGATTGTTGTTGATGGCTTCAATTCTCCTGTGATCTGCAATCCTCTGATACCATGTTGAAATTTCTAAGTCTGAAACGTCATGAATTCCTATTGCATTATCTGTTTTATTATCTCCTACTTGTTCTTTCCATTAACAAGTTATTTATAAATATAAATACCGAAATAAACACAAATGCAGCCTCAACACATATACAGATCAGCAACTGAAATAACTGAGACAAACACACAAGAGACACCGTTATTTTTGGAGAATCGTCCCTGGAAAAACACAATGCGGGAAAACCGGTGCAACAGATATGAGGGTTTTATTATTATGCAATTTCTGAATACAACTAGGGTGCCAGAAATGGCTCACCCAACTGAGAATGCCCTCGGCAGTAGTACCTCTCTTCGGAGATAGCTATTCTAGTTGATCAGCAACCGGATGATGAGCCCCACAGTGATTGTTCCTTATCTGGACAACGAACGCTGCTCCAAGCTTCCCTCTGGAACTGCGTCACCCTCCTTCGACTCTGCATCAGCTCACCAGCACACAGTCTGCCCCACAAAAATCTCCCAGTGCTGCCTCTTGGCCCTACGTCAACTCTGCTAGCCTCTGTGCAGCTACTGCAACCTCTGCGCCAGCCACTTAGCTCTCTCTGTCAGCCTTCTGGCCCTCTACGTCACCCACGTTGGCCTCCTTAACCTCTGCGTCAATCCCAGGTTCCTCTGCGTCAGCCCTCTGGCCCTCTACGTCACCCACATTGGCCTCTTCAGCCTCTGCGTCAACCTTACCAGGCTTCGCACTGTCTCTCTGGCACTATCTCTGCCTCTCTGCTATATATTCTCAGCCTTCTGTCGAACTACCCCTCACTGCAACAGATCAATGGTCAATTCTCTTAGCAAACCCTGCTCGAGAAAATCGAACTGACTGATCAATTTGGTGTATTTCCAATTGACCCTCAACCCTCCTCTTAGACTTTTCCTGTTGAGCCTTCAACGGCCAAGATCAAGTCCCTAATCAATGGCTAAGATTAGATTTGGGTTGATCCTCGTCTCTTGGAACCTTCTAACCCAAAATTATATTATTACACATTAATATTTTAATTTTCCTAAGTTTATACTTAGGACCCCATTAAAAATATTAATTATTTTAATATCTCCTCATCCGAGTAGAATTTCTCCAAACGATTTCTGGGTTTTGGAGATCTCATGTGCTTTAGCCTCTCCACCAATTTTCATGGCTAGAGCGCATTCGATGCTACCACAAATCAACATGATATTTGTGGAAGCCCTAGAATCTAGCAGACAATTATGTAAGAGGAGGTTATCGATAGCTAAGGTGAGCAAGAATGGTTCGTGCTCCAGGTTTGAATTCGAAAGGTGAATATTTTGCAATGATATTGGTGTTGTGAAAATTTCATCTATTGCAAACAACTACAAATTATTCTTGTAGCTGAAAATTTGATTGTGCAGTTTATTTGCTACGGTAAACAACGAATAAAATCACAGCTGCAATTTTTACCATAAAAAAATACTGCGAAAAACTAGAAAGCTAAAAACTAAGAAATACTAGCACACACACAAGATTTTGACACCGCTATTTTTAGAAATTGTCCCCAGAAAAACCCAACTTGGGATAACCGGTGCAACAGATGAGGGTTTTATTATTATTATGAAGCAGAAATTTTGAGTACAATAAAATGACGCCAAACTTGCGTTTCTATCTGAGACAAATGATGCCCAAAATATTTGAGGGAATTTTACCCTCCTCTCCAAACAATCTCGGCTAAGTCTAGGCTCAGAAACTAACCCCCAAAATGAACTGCGTCAACATCTACGCAAGCGTTGCGCAGTCCCTTGTATGCTTAACCTGGAACTCCCTTTGAATCAGGCGTCCTACCTGTCTTTGTAGCCGGAAGTCTCTGTCCAAGCCCTCTGGAAATTTTCCAGGCCTCTGGCACTTGAAACAACCCGCTCCTCAACTAATTCGAACTATTCCTCTTAAGGCACTACCTAGTCCCTGCATAGCCTCCTAGATAATAATTTTGACCTCCTAATCTGACTCTTCCAAAACTGAAAACTCCTCTAGAAAATCTCTATGTTGCCCTTCTATCACTCGTTACTCAATCACTGGCTCGATCTCACTGCTGAATCACCTGCTACTGGGAAATCGAACTGCCTAGATCACTAAGTATCTGCAACTGGTGTATTCTCCATCTACCCATCGACTTCTTCTTATAATCCTCTGTTGGAGCACTAATGGCCAAGATTAAAACATAATCGATGGCTCAAATTAATTCCCTATCGATCCGTGTGAGTTTCTAGATGATTATCATCTTATCTCAATTAATATTGATTAATTAACCATATTCCCTAATTTTAGACTTAGGAAATATTTAAAAATCGACTAATAATCTAATTAAGACACTTCTACGTGGAATTTCCAGAAACAATTTCTAGGTTATGGACAACTCATGTATTCTAGCCTCTCCACAAAGTTTCGAGACTACAACACATCCGATGCTACAAAAACTAACAAGTGTGTCTTCTTCCTCTTCAAACCCAATGGCCTTCTTAGCATGTCATTTTTGTCATAGGAGCTTCACAATTTCCTTTAAGGGAACTTGCACAGTCGTCTTTCCTACAGCAATATCTAGATCAACATTAAGTTCAACCTCCTCACCCTTGGGCTTGCTTTTGGGCTCTCCCTTTGGAGGATTCATTTCAGAATTTTCTTTCTTAGCGAGATCTTTCCTAGGAGGTTCTTTGGGAAGGGACTGCTTAAGAGGAGACTTTTTTTTGTTGGGCTCCTCTAAGGTTGTGGAAGGGTCTTTATCTTTCTTTCTTGAATAATGAATCCCTTTAAATCTCCCACTATCATCAGTACTAAGGATTGGCTCATTCTTCTCTTCCTTGGTGGTCACTTCAATAATGGGAGGATGAGCATATGTGCCACCTAATAAAGTTTTGAAGGTGTGGGAATCCACAATATTAGTTTGACCCCCACCCTCTTCATCTTCACTTTCTTCTTCATCACTTTGTTCACTTTCAGAGGATGACTCTTGTTCTACAGCATTAGTTGGGACCAATGTGTTAGGAACTTGAGATGAGCTTAGATTGCCTTCATCATTTGTCTTCCTAGGAAAAGGCTTGTTTTTAGGAATGAAGCTTAATTCTTGAGCCTTTTCTAAGGTGGTGAACTTATTCATGTAAAGTTTGTCCCTCGAGTTCATTTCCTCGGATAGCTTATCGACATTCTTAAGGAGGACTAAAAGGGTTTCCTCATTTTGGTCTTTGGATTTACTTTTTTTAACCTCAATCTCAGCTTTAGGACATTCATCTATATCCATTTTGGAAATTCTCAAGTTTTGGTCAACTTCCATAACTATTTATTTGGCATCAACCAAGCTCTTACGTTTCTTATCTCTCAATGCATATGCCAAATGACCACCCACAACCTTAATGAATGTATCAAGTATTTTAGCATCGAAGGGTCTCAAATGGTCAGGGATATCCCTAACTATCCTATCAAATTTTTGGATGAATTCTTTGATGTCTTCCCTTCCCCTACTTATTAGGTAAAAAATTTCAATGTTGAAAGCCCTTTGGGCATCGAAGAACCATCTTTTCATGAAAACATCTTCAAATTGGTCAGAGTTTTCTATGATCCTATCTTCGTCGAATACTAACCTAGGAGAGATTGCCCAATAAAAGTCTTCAACATGATGGTGAGCAATCTTGGTGGCATCACCATTAAAGTTGGGTAACCAAACATCGTATATTTTGGGTAAAAGCTCAGGATTGTCACTCAAATACAATGGCCCAAAGACACTAGCCAAATGCCTTTTACATCTTGTGACCGTGGGTTGGTCTTGAATTTGGTTGGTGCTAGAATTTGTTGCCATCTTGGGGGTGGGATCACCAACCTCTTCAAATTCAGGGAGAAGGCTAGTTCAAACAAGTGATGGAGTTCATTCTCCCATTTTTGCAGCAGCCCTAGTCAAAGGAGGAATGTTGTCACCTTCAAGCAAACTAAGGGATTGGACAATGAATGGAGTTTCCAAAGGAATACTTGAAATGTTGTTTATGAATATATTCTTCAATGATTCACTAAGGAGGCAGACCTGCTCCTTCCCCGGCAACAACGCCAAAATGTTACCACTCAAACTAGTAGGGGTCCTAGGGGAGGTTCCTATAGAGCAACTACTAGGTCAAGTGGCAACAATGGAGCAATAGCCCATTATCACCTTAGCTAAAGCTCACTGTTGTTTATCGACTTTCACCAATGGGAGGAGTCCCAGTATTAGGGAAATCACTAGGGGAAATATATAAATGGTGTAAAGGTAGTGATTCCAAGGGCCTATTCAAAGGAGAGATTCTAATGATCGGAATTGCTTGCTTTAGAAGCAAGGTGAATGGCTCTTCAAGAAGGGCTCCAAGGAGAGCTTGACCTAGGGATGAGGGGGATTTCTTGACGCGAAGTGCCCTAGACAAAAAAAATCCTAGAAGAATAGGGTTTCTAAGTAATCCTTGTGAAATTGTTGTCACGAGGTTGCAAGACCACAAAGAAGCCCTAGCGGACCCAAACGAGCTCAAGGGGTTAGAGTGGGACTTCAAACAAATGGACTTAACCAAGTGAGAGAGGAGAAGAGGATCAAAGAGAAAGGATTTGACTTGGATTTTCAATGCAATGACCCTTAATGAAGCCACTAACCAAAGGAAGCCTAAGGAGAAACAGTTTTTGAGCTAGGGCATGGGATAACATGAGATTCCACCATCGGGATGGCTTGAAAATTGGAGGACCTCTCAAGGGCACGCCAACATAGTTCTTGACCAAGTTTCATCAATTTTGGATGGTTACAATGGATTTTATGTGATGCCTTAGGAATCCTACTAGGGTTAGGGCTTAGAATTAGAAAAAAAGGTGAGAAATTCTTCGTTTAAGTGATCACCTAAGACTAGACTAGTGCCTGGCCTATTGGGAAAATGTAGTCAATATGATTTAATGTTTAGAGGTATTTATACCCAATCAAGGAGTTCCCTAGCAACTTCACATGGCCCAAAAGGCAACATCTAGTTTACTAGGGAAATTTATACTTCTTTGATGCTGCAATTGATGACTTATCAAGGAAAATATGAACAATCATATACCCTTAGGACAATCATTCACTATACTTTGCATGAACATATGAAAAAGCCCTCACAAAGACAAGATTCAACAAATTCGCATTTCATTAAGGCAGCGACTCCAACTTCATAAGCAAGAATTTCCATACATTACACATGTGACATAAATATGAAATAGATCATAAAATAGACACTTACAAGTATAGTGAAATCTTCCAATCATCAATAGAGACAAAAATCGAAGCTCCAAGATAAAATATAAGCCTTTCCAAACATCAAAATGCATCAAGATTCCAATTCGTCCATCCATAGGGCAAGCAAAATTCTCAAGAAGAGATACAAGTCCAAATCCAAGTGAATAATCAAATGAAATGATCATCACATCAATATATATCCTCCTTAAGCGGTTTGATCTGCCTAATAAGGCCTAATAATGCCCCAACTAATAAAATAATGTGCAAAAATAACATTCCTTGGTGACAAGCCACCAAAATAGCTCCATAATACAAAAATAAGCCACCCAAGAGGGAAAAACAATAGATACAATAGGTTGAAATGCCATTGAGGAGGCCTAGTGGAGTCCAATGTGTGCCACGATGGATGAATTAGCTCCAAACATCGTGATAAAGGGGTTGGCCCCTTGACATCCAAACAATTGACCCGTGGTGCCCCCAAGTGGCTATGGTGGCACGAAACATCCTCATGGGTCTCCAAATAGATCGAACAAACATGTATCCCATTTGTAAGGGCTGGAAAAACTATGCAAGCCCTCCCATTGTCTCTCATAGCAAGACACATCTTCATCCGGGCCCTAGATCAGCTGCCAAGTGTGTGGTGTAAGAGTGGAGCCGGTTGGGCAAGGTGGTCTAGGTGCATCATCATCGTCCAATAGGTGGAACACGAGCAAGGAATAAGTGGAACTAAAGGATCCCATGAAGTGGAAATCTGCTCTCTGTTATGGTGGAGACATGTGGCTCTCAACACTCACCCTAAAAAGGCAAATATAACTCTTTGGAGGGCTTGGACCCTATATAGGGAGACCAAACCCTAGACAAAGACCCACCTGCATTCTTGTATAAGATCCAATGCGTCCCCTCACCTTCCAATACAACCAAACATTAGTGCAATTGAGTAAATGAGTGTACAAATCATGGAACCAAGTGGACACTTCATACTGGCATGCCCTTCCATAATGGGTTTCAGAACGTACAAGTGTGTCCAAGTTCAAGAAGAAGGTTAACTAAGGACCCTATTAGGTCGTTTCAACCTCTAACGGTAGTGACATGTCCATGGTACACCCATCAAATGGCAGGTATTATGTGAAATATTGATGGAATGGAGTGGGGCATTAAGGGAAGGCTCCAAGCCACATGCCATAGTACAAGGGTAGCTAAAATAAGAGAAACCCACACTTGGGTATATGAATGCAAGAGGGAGCAATCATGGTACGAGTTACCTCGGCCATTGTTTTTCCACCCTTCTTCATATGCCTTTTGCCTTTTATATATTTTTCTTTTGTAATTGCTCGGGGCTCCAAGGGATGAGAGGATGATATGTAAGATATAGCAATGAATACCCCCTTAAGGTTTTGCAATTCATCACCCACAAGGGGTTTGGACAATCATGGGTTCCTTAGCGACGTAAGGGGCCAATATGAGGGGCCCTAGGAACCAAGGTGATGGTCATGATGATAGGGGTAGAGGTCATGTTTGGCTTTTGCCCACGTGCTAAATTTCTACATCTTGGCCATCTTTTGCAATTTATGGTACATTTCTTGTTGAGAGGCCAAATTATGCTTTTTCTTTTCTTTTAGCTGCATCAACCTTTGCGAAATCGTGCCAAGCCCGACAAGATGTGGACAAGGGGAGGGGGAGGCTAACTCCTTGTGGACCCAATGGACAAATGTGGACCCAGATGGGAAATATGGTGAGTGGGGTTATAATGAGCAGAGCGTAGTGATGTATATGGTGTCAGGAAGCGGGAGCACGCAACCAAAATCGGGGTTTCCCATGCAGTGCCACCCTTAAAGCTAGTAGCCAATAAAGGAGATCCCACGAGACTAAGATACAAGGTTAACCATCAAATTCGACAGAGGAGACAACAATACAAACCAAGCCCACTCTTTACATTGAATCCCCCCACTAATCATCAAGGGAATCCAGAGGATGTGCCTGCACTGTCTAATCAGTAATAGAATCCAAAGCTCTCTATAACAAAGGAACCACGAAAATGAGCAAATGGAAGCTAAAGAATTCTACTACCAAGAATCCAAGGAGCAAGCCTCCACCCAAGCTTTCAAGGGAATCTAGAGAAAGACATCTCCACCCTCCATAATTACAAGAAGTCCAAAGACCACTGTCCTCTCTCGAGAGTTATTCTTCCACTGTTGCTTTTCTTTCCTGCACTCTATTAGTATCAGAGAGTTATCTACTCTCGTTCTTTCTCAGTTACTTACTCCTGTGTTGTCTCTACTTTTCTCTCTCGTATTTTAACTCCACTCTCCTCCCTGCATACTAGTGCTCTCTTGCCACTACTTCATGTTCGCTAGTGCGTGGGGTGTAATTTTATGTGTATGTGCTCTCCCTCTTTGTCATGCGTGGTCTCTCTCTTCCCCGAGGATGCCTGTCCTTTTTCCTCAGGTCGTTACGACCATCTTTTGTTGTGTGGGCCAACAATGTTGTCGCACATTCCTTCTCATCCATTATATTTTTGTGTTACATGGTGGTGTGGGACGTTGTGTGTCAACACTTCCTTCCAACCCACTTCCTTTTGGTTGACTTCTCTATCCCCAACTACTCATGCAACCCATTTCTCATTCAATTTCGTCTTTTTTGCCTCGCAACTTTTTCCAAGGCAAGTATGGTCCCCTGTCCTTCAACTCAATTAGTTTATATCACCAGTCAATTTAAGGCACACTAGCCAACCTTCAATGGTTGTCATAAAACAAGTCAAGCCTCTTTTAATTCAAAGTAACCTCCCTCGTCAAACTCTGGAATCTATGTCCCAATTCTCAATCCTTTTTAATTATAACCAAAGTGCATGAATTACTTACAATGAGGGGAAATTAACTTGGGTTTGTCACAACAGGCTCCTCGTTGGATCCAAAGGACTCTGATAGCGAGCTAGCGCCATTGTCGCCTCCCTCATTTTTAGCTATGAGACTAGGGCATTCCTGACATCATTGACCTCCAACCCTAGACTTGTTCACTTAGCCTTCTACATGATTCGATTACATACATGTTTATGAGGCTATGCTATTATTTTTATCTCTTTTACTTCATTTCAATCTATCCTAGACTTAGCTTTCGCATTTTTCAAAGAGTTTCATTTGCACTCACACATTGTACTTGTTGACCACTAGAGTGGAACCTAAAGATTATCTAAAGGCTCCATGCCCAAGGATGTAACAAAGGCTGCTTGTACCATTAGAGATCATCATATTACCATAGTTTTTCAACTCTACTTCGTCTTCTTATCATTTTCTGTTGTACCAGATTCCACAAAACCCATGGGGATGATGTAAAGTGATGCTAGTATGATGAGTTTGAGTCATGTAACAGGTCGTAGCTTGGGACCTTATCATTAGATGAGTATTACTCTCGGAGGCTTTTTTCACTTGGTTAATTATCATCTCCTTCCGAGGACTTAATAATTAATTGACTATTTTCTTCCAAGCATAACCCAAAAGTCGGAGTAGGGTTTGATGGTGAGGCCTTCACTAAGTCCTAGTGTCTAGAGTCAATGTATATTACCATACTACATCACTTATAAAGTCACGTGGAATTTGGTTAGGTCTAGGGGGTCATTTTTTAATTTTTTTAATTCCCTACAGGGCGAAAATTGGAATAAAATTTGTATCGGAAAATTTGTATGTCCCAATTCTCAAGCCTTTTTAATTATAACCAAAGTGCATGAATTATTTACAATGAGGGGAAATTAACTTGGGTTTGTCACAACAGGCTCCTCGTTGGATCCAAAGGACTCCGATAGCGAGCTAGCGCCACTGTTGCCTCCCTCATTGTTAGCTATGAGAGTCTGGCATTCCTAACATCATCGACCTCCAACCCTAGACTTGTTCACTTAGCCTTCTACATGATTCGATTGCATACATGTTTATGAGGCTATTCTATTATTTTTATCTCTTTTACTTCATTTCAATCTATCCTAGACTTAGCTTTCACATTTTTCAAAGAGTTTCATTTGCACTCACACATTGTACTTGTTGACCACTAGAGTGGAACCTAAAGATTATCTAAAGGCTCCATGCCCAAGGATGTAACAAAGGCTGCTTGTACCATTAGAGATCATCATATTACCATAGTTTTTCAACTCTACTGCGTCTTCTTATCATTTTTTGTTGTACTAGATTCCACAAAACCCATGGGAATGATGTAAAGTGATGCTAGTATGATGAGTTTGAGTCATGTAACAGGTCGTAGCTTGGGACGTTATCATCAGATGAGTATTACTCTCGGAGGCTTTTTTCACTTGGTTAATTATCATCTCCTTCCGAGGACTTAATAATTAATTGACTTTTTTCCTCCAAGCATAACCCGAAAGTCGGAGTAGGGTTTGATGGCGAGGCCTTCGCTAAGTCCTAGCGTCTAGAGTCAATGTATATTACCATACTACATCACTTATAAAGTCGCGTGGAATTTGGTTAGGTCTAAGGGATCATTTTTTAATTTTTTTAATTCCCTGCAGGGCGAAAATTGGAATAAAATTTGTATCTGAAATGTAATAAGTGATGTCTAGAGAAGTTGTATGGGGTTTCAGTAATAAAAATTGCACCTATCATCCTCAACTTTCTACTAAGACACACTTTGAAGGGTTAAAAATGTGTTCTGGACCCTCAAAACACACTTTTCCTAAGTTTAGTGGAAAATGTGGCAATAAATTAAGCCATCAATTAAATAAATGGAAAAAAATAAATATCCACACATGCCAAATGATGTGGAAATGAGATGGAAAATCATGGAGTTAAAGGGAAGTCCCAAGGTGATGTGGACTCCTAAAATCGAGGAAAAGACATGTGCTCCAAGAAAATCGAATTTTTGGAGGGGATCATGAGTTTCTCAAAGGGAAAACGTATTTATTGAGGAAAGGAATTTGAATTGCCTTGGTGAGTCATCTTTTTGGTGGGCTTTCACTTGGAAATTCACTAAAGATGAGCAGAGAGTGGTCTCCTACCACTCCACTCCCATATACACTTGTCCCTCTTCAACAACGAGTTAGTTTCTCTTAAGGATTGCGTGGGCCTCTCTGGGAATTAGAATTGCATGAGGGAGCTTTGGGATTGTCATCATCACTGTTGATTTGGGGTAGCATCGGACGTGCTC
>APFE030281459.1:5210-33840 GCA_000404065.3 Pinus taeda | reverse complement strand
TTATAATATAAATTTATAAAATAGATCAGTAAAAACTTTATAACATATATAAAGAAACGTTATAAAATATGTCACTTAAATTTTGTAATATATATAATGTAAATATTATAAAATATGTTAATTAAACCTTATGACATTTATAATGTATAATAATAAAGGGTACCAGCGAACTTATATCGTAGCTGCCCCAAACCAACTCAATACTTATTACAGAGCACAGAGGACAGTTGGAAAAGATCTGAGAGCCATCAATGCGTGGAAGGCGGTGGCTGCAAGTGGGAGGGCGGCCACCGCCAGGCCGGTAAATAAATAGCAGGGGCTTGAACCGAGAGTGGGAGGGGGAAAACAAGAGAGGAGCAGAAAGAACCAGGAGCAGAAATTCAGAAGGAGCAAGTTAATTATCCATTGGAAGAGCTTAAGCTGTTTGAGGTTCTGGGCACGGAGGGACAGAGAGCTTCTGTTGTGAAGTTTTTTGGATTGAGCAGCTAGGTTTGCTCAATCTGGTTGGGTGGTATTGGTCTCCCGGAGACTGGATCAAAACAGCCACGACAGCATCAGCAGCACCAGCAGAATCAGCCGCAGTTGAGGTAAGTACAAATTTAAATTCTTCAGGCTTTCTGTACTTCAGATTCTTGTTACTGTTTTGGTCATTACAGCTGGTTTGAAACAGTAGGCGCTGGTTGCCTCCCATTATGTTGTCTCCGTGATCTAATGATCCTGGGTCGCCTCTCGGGGAGA
Source organism: Pinus taeda (assembly GCA_000404065.3). Lineage (NCBI taxonomy): Eukaryota > Viridiplantae > Streptophyta > Pinopsida > Pinales > Pinaceae > Pinus > Pinus taeda. The sequence continues at coordinate 33,102 of APFE030281459.1, read as the reverse complement.
TGCCTGGTACGGTTCTGCTGCTGGGCCCTCGTAGGTAAGGGGCTTCTCCTCTTAACTGAACGAGGGTTTGTCGATATGTGTGAGCCAGCTTGATCGGTACTCTCACTGGTTGATCTCTTAACTCCTCTGGCTGAGGGAAGTGTTAGTGTTTGATATTTCACCTAGGCTGAGATAGACAAACCTCAAAGCTACATCAAACCATTTCACCTCGTAGCTAGCCCTACGAGGTATGAGAAGGCTCTCTCGGGTCAAACTCGGTAGATTTGTCAATAGGATGAGTTGACCAATTAGGAACAAGGATTTTAGGCTAGTAAACTGATAAGGGGGGGTTGATTTAAAGTTTTTGGGTTTTTTGGTGGCGATTTGGAGGGAGTGCAATTCAGGGTGCGGGGATTGAGCTCAGTTTTTGCAGGTGGGTCTTTGGGGCAAGGTAGGAGTTTATGATGATGCCTTTAGCTGAAAGAGATGATCAAGGAGGAAAGAAGAGAAGCTAAAGAGGGCAAACAATGAATTCGAATCCTCTCTAGACAGTGGAAAACATTAAATTTAAACAAAATTGAAAGCTGAGCATGGCATGCATGAATTCAAACTTTATCACTTCTTTTGTTTAAATAGCAGCAAGAGATTAAGAAATGGAACACATAAACACACTTACAATAATAGTAGGAAACACACCATCAACATAATAATCCACAAGAATCCACAATGAAGTCTGCAAAACCCTGGCCTTCCTTTTCCTCAAATTGCAGAAAATACAAGTCAAAAATACAATAGCCCTTCTCCCTCTAGAGTCCAACCATGAAAATGAGAAAGAGAAGGCATAATATAGAAGGTCAAACCTCTTCCCCCACCTCTAGGGGTCGAGCTCAGCTTCCTAGGAGCTGTTACAACTAATTCTAAATCAGTCACTAGATAATAGGCCAGCACAACAACTTGCCTCTAAAAGTTGGGAAGCCTATCCATGCATTAAATATTAACTATTTACACCAAAGAAGCTTCTAGAAGAGGTAAAGAAGAGTAAAAGTATCTAATTCCATGAAATTTACACAAGAATTCATCAATTACATGCCTAAATAATCAACCCAACTGAAAACTGTGCTTAGCTAGCCGAACTGGTCAAAAACTGGCAAATTTTGCTTGACTGGTCGCACCTCTGGCTTGACTAGTCGCACCTTTTGGCAGCACTGTTTGAGGGCCTTCCCGGAGTCCAAATCAGGTTCAGGATAGCTCGTTGGAAAGGTATCGAAGTCTAATTTCCAACCCAACCGGAATTTCTGAATTTGGAGTTGATTTGATCCCTAAAAAATCAAATCTCCCAAGACTGCTTTCTGCAACTCAAAAAAGGGGCAGAAAGTCAAAATTTGGCTGTATTTTGAGCTTTTGGCTGCCCAAATCTTCACAAAATTTGAAACCCTTCCATAGGCAAGTGTACTTTTACAAGAAAAATCCAACCATGTAGAGTTTTCCCCGTTCCGAGCTGTATCGACGACTCGTCTCGTACGGGGTGAGACGAGTCGAGTGGCCAAAACCTGTAAAATTCCAAAAAATGCCAAAAATGCCTCAAAATCCTCAAAATCTCTTGGGTTTGCTGCTTGGAGGAAGATAATGAGTACCATGGTGGGTAAGTGAAGCCTCGGCCAAGATACGGAGCGGGTTGGTCTTCTTCCTTCCTTTGGGAGCCTTGGTCAACCTCCTTTGAAGAATTTTCATCTTCGCCTTGCAAACATGCATTCTTGCCCAATAATGATTTTTCATGTTTCTTAGCAACTTGTTGTTCCGATTGGCCTTAGCCAACAGCTCCTCTAAGTGTGTGTTGACTCGGATAAGCATGGATTCCCTCTCTTTGGGCAGCAAGTCACCGGGCCTCCTACGGTTGATGACTCGGTCACTTCGAATTCTCCATAGCTCGTCCAATTCCTTCTCATCCTCTAGCTATTTGTTTCGCTGCTCCAAATATGTGATTACCCATTTTTCCCTCAATAATTGTGTCTACATCAAATGAATCTCGGTGCTTTGCTCTCGGATGATATCCTTGAGCTCTGTGCTAGGAGAATCAGTGTCGAGATCAATAACCGGAGTACCAAACACTCTCTCCTCAATCATGGGCTGCTTGCCCCTCTCTGCTACCTGTGCTTCTGTCGGCAACGAGGCCCCTTCCACCTGATGTGGAGATAACACTCGCTGATCTAATGATGACGACGAGACCCCTTCCACCTGATGTGGAGATAACTCGTCGAGCTGCTGCAAACAAGGTCCTATGACCTCTATGATATGTACACTGTAGTGGGGAAACAACATGTGTTGGCACAATAATCTCTGCCTGGCGTGATGGACCTCCCTCCTCATGAATGATCTCTGGCTCTGGCTGTGACCGTGATGACGCTGTAAAGACCTCATGAGAAGTGAAGTCTGCCCATGAAATACCCTACTGCCTCAACTGATAAGAAACAACAAGCTGAATGAGACCATGATGGCACAAACTCCTATGCTGCTGGGCTAGGGACTGCCTCTGAAATACGGATGACATCCTCTGAATGTCCTGGAAGAAGTAAACCAGGATGTTCATCATCCTCACTCTGGTAAAGTGCATCAACATGCGAATGTGACAAGAGAAGACCTGTGAAAATCTTCCCTCACATGTAAAGTACTGCATGATAAGCCTCATGATCGACGCATACTCCGCCCAGAGGAATCTGAAAGGAAAGACCCCTGACAAGTGGCTCACAAATGAGGGCCTGATATATGGCTCAAAAAAAATAAAGTCCAGCAGTTTGCGCTTGGGCCACACTTCCCCTACATTCGGTATCCCGGTAGCCTCTGAAATCATCTCTGGAGATAACACAAAATTCACCCCTGCAAGAGTGACCTGCCCATCATGAAGGTGCAAAATAAATAAACGTGCCAACTCACTATGATGCTGAATGTGAGCAAGCCTCTCACAGAACTGAAAACATGACATGTACCGAAAACCATTCATTCCCAAAGGACAAGCCTGCAATGCTGCCAAAGAAGTAGGTTCCTGTCTCCTATGATGACCACCCCTCTGTAGCTGATGAATGTTCATCACTAGGCTCATAACTCTCGGTGTTTGACATGGTTTTGGAACCAGATGAGCAAGCTGAAAGGTAAATAGAACTGCTGCCTCTGCCTGCAAAATGCTGAGAAGTATGCTGGTTTCAAGGGGAAAAATCATAAGGGAACTGTTAGGGGAGGGATTTTTAATAAGGAATGGGAAATAAAAACAGGGATTTTTAGGGAAAAATTCACAAAATGTAACACATATCATCTTATCATTTTTAAAGAAATCATTTGCAACGAAACCATGTATGATAGGGACCAAGGGAAAGAACATATGTTATGACAGGGGGTATGGGGCAACATTATCCATTTGATTTTTATCCTTTTAATGAAGCAAACTCTGCTATCTGGACGGGATTCATATGCATTTAGTCATAAGGGAAAGAGAGATTCACTGGTAATTTTATCAAAAGGAGATTTGACAACTTCAAGGGAATGATAAAAAGGGAAAACAGAGTTTATTTTTGGAAAGCACAGCAACATGATTTTATAGACCAAACACACAGCAATATGTCCATTATGAATATATACACAGCTGCAACCTTTAATTTTTCTTTTTATAAATTTCATAACAACAGCTTGCCTCTTTTTTATACCCAATAATACCCAATAATATCTTTGTTTTTCATATTTGGGTCATTTTGGCATTTTATTTTTATTTTTCTTTTCAATCAATTTATATATATATATATATATATATATATCTTTTTGTTTTATTTTCTTGCTGCAGGTCCATGTAATTTGCTTGTTGTGGGAAGGAGAAGGGCATTTTAGGGTTTGTGGGAACATGAAGGATATTAGGGTTTAGCGAAGAAATTTGGGAAGGGAAAGATTTTGAAGGAATATGGGATGGAAACCTTGTATTTCTTGCAAACGATATAAATGAAATAATAAGATAAACATGCAACAACATTTGTGAATTTTAATTGCCAAGGGAACAAGGATGGGATAATAGGGATTTTACCTTGAAAAACAAACAAAACCCTAGCAGACTTGCCTACATTGACAACATTTAAATTCACCATTTTCCTTGCAAATTTTTGAAGAAGAAAACCATGAGACATGTCATCATTCACTTATTCCTTGTTATCATAGATGAATTTGGAGCTTACCTGGTCGATTTAGCAATTTGGGAGGGCGATTTGGGTGATTTGGCATGTTTCTGACAAACCCAGCTCAACTAGTCGCACCTCCCACTCAACTAGTCGCACCCCTCTGACTCGTCGTTCCAGTTCAAAACTTACACTGTGGGAGCAGCTCTGACTTGTCGCACCTGACCAACTAGTCGCACCTCCAACACGATTAGTCGCACCTCCAGAAATGACTAAAATCGCAGCAAAATCGCCTTTCTTTGCTTCTCTTTGTGTCTTGCAAGTTTGTCAATGTATAATGAGGCCATGAAGAGGGCTTTTTGGTCTTTATAGGTCCACATTTAAAAAAAATTAAAACATCAAACCCACTTTCAAATGTTGCATGTTTTGGCATTTAATTTAACACTGTTTTTTAAGTTGCACTTTGCCTGAAATTGATTTTTTGAGTGTTTTCACTTGGTTCTTTTTGCAGGTTGATTCTCTGATGGATTCTGAGGAAGAAACCAGGGTTGTTGCCGGCATTCTGAAGATTTTTGAAAATTTTCTTTATTGTTGCCATTTTCACATGACCTTGGGTTTAAAAACAGAGTTTTTAAAACCAAGGTAAAAATAAGCTGTAGCAGATGAAAAATATCAATAGAACATAATTACAAACCTCCTTCTGGCTTGCTGAAGACCATCAGACTTTTGACTCATGACCTGGCAATGATTTTGACTGAAACCCTAGACCTAGACTTGGGATTTCAAGACAAAACTGAAACAAGTGTGACACAAGTTTTTTCAAATGAAATGACCTGATTCCAGCGAAGCCAAGAAGGGAACAAGACCAGCTCCTCCATCAGTGTTATGGCATGCCTAACGGGATGCAAAACTGATGCTGATGAGACACCTATATATGCATATGCAAAGAGTTGTTTGATCACTGATGGAGGGCTCAAGACCGACACTAACAGGATCCATGTTATTGGATCAGTTTTGGATCGGTTTTATGAGTAGCCTATAAGTGCCATGTGTTGAGGTTGACTTGGGCAATTGGAGATCTCAGTTAGGAGCAGAACTTATAGTGAAGTGTTGGGTGCCATTGGATTGGTGGAGGGAAGCATGTTGGCTACCCAAAGTAGCTCATGACTAGCAGTCCTAAAGGAGGTGTGACAATTGAAGTTTGGGTGAAGTTCGTAGCCTAATGTATATCCCTTTGATGAACGAAAGAGGCTACTAGCTTGACATATTGGAGCTTGGGTATTGGATAGCCTAGAGAGCAAATTGGATCAGCCCTTGTTCATTGTAGCAGAAGTGACGTGCAATAATGATAGGTGGCATCATTCCTAGAGACTCTATGTGTTGTCCTTTGAAGGACTAAGGTGTAGCTAGAGACCAAAATGAGAGTGAAGGACTGGCAGGAAAATATACGACATAGATGTTGCAATAAGATTGTCATTATATCTTGTATTCCATACACTGTTGTATTATTCAGATTGGTTTAATATAACGAAGATTGGGTTATACATTATTGTACAATCTTTTATTAAAAATTGTGTATACTTGTACATATGTGATTTACTACTTTATATTGTTCAGTTTTGAAAATTAGTTCTATTGAGATTCTTGGTTTGGTAGCATCAGAGATTCTGAGATTCTATATTAGACCCAAGATCGTGGAAATTGAACAAAATTCAAGTTTGGAGGGAGCGATTTTTTTCTTGCACCACCAATTATGAATGATTGGAACTAATTAATAAATTGAAATATGGTCTAAAGAATGGAATTGAAGACATCTAAAGGGGAAATTTAAATAGTCCCATATCTAAGTGAAGATTCACACCCAACCCTTTGCGGCCAACATCTAAAAATGCACCCCCGTTCCCCCCTCCAACTCATTCCTACCACCACACCATCTCATTCATGAAATTGTTCATTAGGCCTTTGCTTTTGTTGATCAATACAAGAACTTCATGGTGTAATTATTAACATTGGTAAAAAATGAGGTATCAACCTTGAACTTATTATCTAAAGAGTTCCCTAGGTCCACTGATAACTTTGCATTCTAGAATTCAAGGAAAAGGCTTGAGATTTTGACCCATATAACAATTTTGGATGCCTTTTCTAGGCATGCATCAAAGGTAGGGTGACAAGACTTTAGGGGCATATAGGTGGAATCCTAAAAACAATTACCTCTAAGGGCTTTCAATAGAAATGTAATAGCTCGATATTTAGGGCTTAATAAGGGGTTTTTGGGTTAACATAGGGCTTAAATAGGGCTTAACATGCACCTCCCATTCACAGAAGTGTTTTTCTCAACACTTGACTATCTTTGGGTGTTTCTTCTTGAAAAACACATATTTTCGTGTCACTATTATCACCTAAAAAGAGACCTAGCCATTTTATACTAGGTTGATTGAAATACACCATGTAGTATGAGTTTTACACGTTAAAACCCAATTTCAACTTAGGACATAATTTAGAGAACCAATTTTCATAAATTATTTATGTTTACCCACTTCAAAAATTACCCATAAATTCAGGTGTGAAGATAAATTGGTAGAGAATGCTAGGGTTTCTCTCTGTAACACTATAACAACTGCATATGAGCTTAATATCATTCCTGGAGAGAAGTGTAGATGGTTTCTATCACTTTGATGGGCATTAGTGGAGGAAAAAAAATTGTGGTAGCATCCTTGTTGGAGTTTCATTTGGTTCAAAGAGGCAAGGAAGATCAAGGATCAATCAATCTGATCATTTCTGATGTGAATCTATAAAATCCTAGTCTTTACAATGTAGATATGAGTTGACATGGTGGTTTCACTACAAATATATGCAGTCACATCCTTCTCTATGCAGATCTAGTTTGTGAAAGGGTACTGGCATCCATATATAGATCAGATCTAGATTTTTTCACCCTTGTGAGAGGAGATCTGTGACAATCTATCCCTTATTCCATAGAGAAACATCATGATGATTGGATCCATGAGGATTGGAGACATTGGTTGAAAAGGATCTTCAACTAGAGTTAGTGGAATTAGGTGTACTACATATTTATGCAAAGGGGCATTTTTTCACTCATAGAACAAATTTGGTTGTGGATAGAGTTGAAAGAACACTAGCCCTGTAGCTCAAGGAGGTATCTTTCCATTTTTTTTCAAAAACTCTAGAGGGAAGTTAGGTACTCATTAGATTTTGGGAGGATGTTTTGGTTCACTATTTGCAATAGAAGATCAAAAAATTATTAGGAATCCCAATGGAGTCTCAAATTATAATTTATGTACGAATATCTTTGCGAAAAATAATTTCTATTACAAGAATATGACATCGAATGTAACTCTACAATCATTATAAATACGAAACTAAGAGGAGGAGCCTCAAGAATGAGCCCCCCATTTGGTTCAAATTCTGTTGCAAGGGGTCCAAGATCATTTGAGGATGTAGTGCAAGAGAAAGTGGCCTCACTAGTCAGACAATCCATAAATCTGACAATCCCATGCCCATACGTAGATGAGAAGATGGAGAAAGCTTCAGATCTATTAGTAGAATTTCCATAAATGAGTGGTCTTTTCACTGTTCTTCGAGCTAGAGCCATCATTTTTTATTTAATGGTTTCTTGCCTAAGTCTGAAGAATTAGATCAATGTATCAACCACAAATAGACAAAAAATTGTGATATTTACCTATGGGTGAATGGATTTTTTATGGTTCAATTCGACAATAAAAAAACACCTGGAATATGTCATAAATGAAGGACCATGATTTTGGGGAAGGTCGGGTCTCTTTTCAACTCCATGGTTTTTTAGCTTTGATGCCACAACAATGGTGGTTATGAAGATTACTATATGGCTAAGGTTACATAATCCCACCCTCCCCTTCTAGCGTCAGCAGGTCCTAGAAGGCATTGGAAACCCATTAGGGAAGTTTATAAAGACGGATCAAGAAAGAATGGACAAAGGTATTTCTGAATTTTCCAGTATATATGTGGATATATACTTGAGCAAAGGTCTACTGGATCACAGCCATCTGAATTACCAAGATTTCAAGTGGAAACAATGGTTATATTTTGAAAATACCGCTTTCAGGTGCCAAAGCTGCCATCAGACAGGGCACTTGCATAATTCATGCACATGAGAAAAACAAAGAACAAAGAAGAGACCACAAAAGCCAAAGGGTTGGAATTTTCCAGATCCACCTTCTTTTGATGATGAAAATGAAGAAATGGATGAGTCAACAACAACCAGAGGCACAAAATCAAAAAGGATATAAAATGGAGGAGGGAAGAGAGAACCAAAAGGCCATTGGATTAGCAGTGATCCAAAATGAGGAACACACCAATGGTATAGAAACAACAAAGATAATAGAAGCAAAGAAACATAAGGTGGTCATACCCATTCAAAAGGAAGCAGTAGGGCATAAAGCAAACCCATAAATCTGAGAGCTCAGACTCAGACAAGGAAGCTCCCCCAAAGGTGGAATGCAACCAATTGGAATTAGTTATGGTCACTCCCAATCAAGGAATTTCGTGAAACTTGGAAAAAAAGGAAAATTAACTGATTATTATCACACTTAGCCTCGATAATTTCATGTATTTTTTTATTTTGCATTGAACGAAAGGCCAGTTTGATTGAATGATTTCAAGCATCTGTAAAAAGTAATTTTGTTTCTTGGTTTCTAAGTTGAATAAAATTATGATTTTTCTTCGAAAATTAAAATAACCCATAGATCCATAGGAATAATTAAATAAATCACTATTTATTTATTATTCCTTAATTATTTAACTTCTCTCCCTTGAAATAATTATTAAACCACTATATATTTATTATTTCTAACTCATTTTGGCCATATTGCCCATGGATAAATAAACCATTATTTCTGGATTTAAGACATCTGTGCTTTATATCTTTTGACTTAGTTACCAGAGAATCCACAGTAAAAACCATTTTCCATCAACGTTTCAAATCCCAATCGGGATCCATCATCACGATGGTTTTTACTATGGATTCTCCTGTAACTAAGTCAAAAAACCATTATTTATTTATTATTCCTTAATTGTTACATATTTTTCCCATGAAATAATTATTAAATCACTATTTAATAATTATTTCTAACTAACTTTGACCATATCATCTTAAAGTAATTAATAAATCATTTTTATTTATTAATTACTTTAACCACTTTTCTTTACGAACTCAATTGACCATTATTTTTCGAATTAGTTCACTAAATAAATATTTTTCATCATTTCATTAATCTTTTCCTCTCTTAAATATAATAAAATACTCATAATAGCTAGATCTTGATTTGCTCTAATAATATTTTGTTGTTTGACTAGACCTAGATCTATCATCGCATTTTATTATAAATAGAGGGGTTTTCCCCTCTCTTTGCACACATGATCATTATCATCATCATCACTTTCATCTCGTTACTCGTCAGTTTTGCACATTGAGGATTTCTTCTTTGCCCATTTGAAACCAGGAAGAGAGGGAAAGCAATTACCTGAAATGTAGAGACATAAAAGGACCGTCCAGAAAGGAGGACATTGAAGGCCCAAGTCTATGTTTCACTCCACTAGTGACATAATTATTAATAAAATTCAAGTTCTTTCCATTGCATTATTTCTTATGGTTTTTGGCATGTATTTTTAGAATTTGTGAGCTCTTTTGTAGGTTTTCTCTAACATTTGTTTTGCAAATTTACAAGTTTTTTTGAATATTATAGGGTTTTGCAACATATTTCTTCTGTTTTCTTTTTTTTGTTAAGCATATTCATCACTAATTGTAAAAAAGTATATTTTTGGCACATCTGCTCAGAAATCTTCCCCTAACAAATGGAGACACCACTGATAGTAGGCCTAAGGGGGGTTGTCAAAACATGAATAAAAAGTGGTTACTCATGACAAAACTCAACACATAAGTCGACAAGTGCAAAGAGAAAGAAATTACAAAGTACGAGTAACAAATATGAAGAGGTTTGATTTCAATAGGTGGAAAAGTGAGACCTCATAGAAAAAATGGCTTTTGGGTGAAGTGTCAAATTACCAAAAATGAAGAGAAACCCATCAAAGAGCTCATAGATAACTTTACCATGATGCAGATGGTTCATCACATAGAACTACGGTGATCTTGTGGTAATGGTAGCTATGGAAAAGGGGGATGAGGCATGGGAGGTTGACGTACTGGAAGCATTGGGGCTAAAGCACTAGTGGCAGTGCATAAGCATAGTATGGATTAAAGATAACATTTTGGTAAATAGGTTGAGTAACAACTGGCCTTGAGATTGAATGATGTGGATGGGAAAATGCATAATATATACTCGTGCCTCAGTAGGAGTTAAATCACAAAGGATCAAGGGGGGGATAAGTGTAGGAGTAATTGACACCCCAACCCCCACCCTCCCCACCCACCCTGAGTTACACTTGTTCAAAGTATCAGATATGAGTCACCCTTATATCTTGTGGAGTATGTTCAAAACCCCATTGATTCCTGTTATAGAATATCATCCTCTCAATGTGTTTCATTCATCTTATATTGCTAATATTTGACCTCGAAATGTCCTAATTTATCTTTCAAAAGTGTCTATCTAAGTAACTGATTATCCCCTTAGGAACCATATCAGTCATTGCTAGATCAACCTTGCATATTATGCTCTTGACAAGGGAATTCGCCAGCTGAGCCATCCCCTCATTCATCGTCATCCTCCCTAATGTTAGTATCTCCCAGTCACATTACTATGTTTCTCATTCCTTTGTTGAGGACTCCTCATTGGCTCAGCTCTGGCTCGCCCTCCGCTATAAACTTCAACACTGTAACATCCCTGGTTAAAAATCCATGTAAAAATATGTAAGACCACAACCATGGGACACATATTCCAATCTGAATGGTGCGAAAAAAATCATAGTGGGTGTTCATTTGGTTTATTATGACAAAGGAAATTGGAAAAGACAATGGAAAAAGCTTTGGAAAGGCAAGAGGAATTAATTGGAATTTTATTTATGCAAAATAATGGAAATAGGAGAAAAGGAATGTGAAGAGTCACAAGTTACATGTGAGGAGGAAAATGAAGGAAAATAATGGAAAATGAAGAAAATAGAGGTCTCATTGATAAAAAGGCTTATGAGGATTAGTTGGTAGGATGTTTCTCAAGCTTGGTTAGTGTAAGCTTTTGCCCAGGCTTGGTCAGTGTAACCTTTTTTTAGTTCATTTTTGGAGCTCTCATTCTATTCTCTCTCTCTCTCATACTCTTGGACACTTAGAGTTTTCTTGGAGAACTCTTGGAGAGTGTGGCATACTTGGATTCTTAGAGAAAGAAGGAAGAAGAAGAGTAGGAAAGCGCAAGAGGACATCGGTATCAACAGATACAACATTTTTTTATTGTAGGTACCAAGTCTCATGTATGTTTTCCTCATTAGTTTTGGCATGCATGGAATATGCATGTGGTTTATTAGTGATGATATGTCATTAGCATGGAGGATTACTTGGATTAATAGTGGATTTTCATAGAATTTCCATTTCCAGGATATCCATGGTGTTGTGGGTTCATTTCTTTGCTTTTATGGTTGGTTCTCATGATTCCTTTAGTTTGGGTTGAGTTACTAGTTCTTGGAAGCCTTAATTGGACAAACACTCTGAAAGTCCTGTAACAACTTGGGTTGAGTTACTAGTCCTGGAAGCCTTGGTTGGACAAACGCTTTGGAAGCCCTTGGTGGGTTGAGTTGCTAGTCCTGGAAGCCTTGGTTGGACAAATTCTATAGAATCCTGACGACAGCTGTGGGTTGCGTTATTAGTCATGGATGCCTTGGTTGGAACAAATGCTTTGGAGCTATGGAAGGCTTGGGTAGAGACCCATATGGTGATGGTTTTTGATGTACGATCATGAGGTGGAATCACTACTTGATGGGTGGAGGTGGTTTGGCCTCTGGAAGCCCTGGTTTGGTTTTGATGGATTGTTCCATGAGATCCCACATTCATGCTTGAAATATGGCATGAGGGTGATTGGATGAAAGAAAGATTTGGTTTAGCCAATATATGGTCGCGTGGTTCATGGAAGTCCCAAACCTGGTTGGATGTTGCATCATTAATATGAGGTTATTTCTCCTTGTTATTTCATTATTATTATACTGGTTCATATGTGGATTATATGACTATTGTTTCCTTGGTATTTATGTTGTTATTATGCTAGTTATGATTATGTATTATGATAATGGTGATGTATGGATCTCATCATGTTTTTACTTGTAAATGAATGAACAATTTATATATGGCCTAATAGATGATAATGCAACTAATGTGATAAGGAAATAATGCGTCATAGCGAATATCAGATAAGTATTAGAACCCTATGCTCAACTCTGCTGTTAAGACTTGTAGATTTTATATTTGTGATATGTTTGACATAATGTCTGTCATGGCTAGTAGGGGTCTAATCTAGTCCTTGTCAATAGTTTTTCAAATGTATCATCGTTCTATTGTGTAAATTAATTTCTAAAGTAGTCATTGAGTTTTGGGCAATGACTTGGGCTCTGGGCCTGAAAAAGTGGCAAAAATCTCGGAGTCGCAGGCACAACAATGGGGAAAAAGTCCCCAAATTCACCCTTTCCCTTGTTGTCGAAGCCTCTGGAGCCTCCCAATTGCACCCTTTTCCATATCAAGGGAGCATCTAGGGGTTTGATGCACTAAAAATTTATTTGGTCTTAGAGGTTGGTTACTTGAGTGGTTGGGATCGCCCCCGGGAGTTTTGTTGCCAATGTGGAAGGTCTGTGTGATGTGTTCTGCCAGTTCCACTTCCTTAACTAACACATAGGGATTCAAATCATATCTTTGTAACTTCTCGTCACATGTTTACCTCATTTGTCCAGTTACTTGGGTAGATGTGGGACGAGGGTGTTACAAAGTGGTATCAGAGTATGGTTCACCCCATGGACTAGATGGGCGGTGTGTTGGTCATGCATTCATGTCGGTTGCATATCTGCTCCTTATGCTTGTAGGCCATGTGCTTGTTGAATTTTCATGGTGTTGTTCATGGTTGTAGTGATGTCACAATGTGAAGGTTGATGGTGTTGTTGTGGGATGTGTCACCATGAGTGTATGATTGTATATGCATTTGTTATGCATGTTAGTGTCTATATGTTGTTATGCATGCATTTTCATGGTGAAGATTGTTGTGCATAAGGTCATTATATAAAATTAGGTGATCATGATGATATTGGTATGTTATGATGCTAATGTGTTGGCTAAGATAAAGTAGGAGATGCAAATCATTAAAGTGAAGTTTCAACAATGGACTTCGGGGTAAGAGTAAATCATCATACAAGTTTGTATGGTGGGCATGTAGGTATGTTGGTTAATGTTTGTTATAATAACTACCCTTACTAATATGCTTATCATTCTATTATTATTATGGTTACATGTATGATAAATGCTAGTTGATTAGTTTAGTCATATGCACATGTGTCAGATAGTCATGAATGATAGTAACCCGTGGTTATATGCATTGCTATTGTTGTTTTATGATAGTTAACGTGATGATTATGTCGTATGTTGTTAGTGAACATGTTATATGTTAAATTGTTATTGTTATATGTTATTTAATGATTAGGGTTATTGCATTAAGATCTTGATGTTATATGTATCACACTAAATTGGATTGGCCTATGCAGATGGTTAGGGTTATGACATTAAGGTATGAGTCTAACTATGCCATATATTTGATGTTTGAGTGTTTGATTATGTCATCTAGATGATTTATTTAACATGGTATGTTTTCAATTTGGTTGAATGTTTGTTGAATTTCATAATATGACTGGGTGTATGTAAGATTGCTCGAAGGAATGATCTTGTTTTAAGATGGTTTTACTTACACATATGTGTTGAGATAACTGATATGTACTTGAGTGTAAGTAGGTGACAACTGTAGCATTATGTATAATGACTACGAGTTGACTATGGATTACGAAACGATTGTTAGTCCTGGTAAATGTTGATTTCAAATTAGTAGATATGTTGTCTTGATCTTTGAACATGTGGTTGACATGTGCATTTAGTTACAAGGCAGCGTGATTGGCACAACGAGGTAAGATAATTGGTATATTGTTACCTTTATTTATGCATTGACAAGTATGATACAGAGAATTGCATGGCAAAGAAATTTCCATGGAATATTGAAGAAGGCTTAGGTTGAGCTTTCCCTTGGAAGCATTAGGAACCCATAGGAATTGAGTCATGATGTCTGTTGAGAGTCTTGAGTTTTCATTACCTTTCATTTTCTTGCGCTTGATTTGCAGTTTTGTTATGTCTAGTGCATGATCATGCCACTTTATTTAAAGTGTTGTGTTGTTATTGGTTTGCATGGTCTTATTCTTGTTTGTTTGTTATGTTTTCCTTTTAAGTTTTGAGTCTTGGGAATTGGTTGGGAAAAAGAAAAGTTAATGGAGCTCGGGAGAAGCTGAATGAAACCCATCAGGTAATATGACACTTGGATGAAGTCGATGCATGTGTAAGGGCAACTAAAGTTAAGAGTATGACAATTGGCTAATTTGGTTGGGTCCATTAGTGTAAATGGATGGTGGTAGGACAATCATGACACAAATAATAGGAAAGGTAAAGTGAATGGATGTCAGGAATCCGATTCCTTGGATATGTTGGGAATGGTTGTTCTCAATGTTTTGCATACTGTGCATTGATAAAGGGAGTTCTCTTAACCTTGACCTTATGATTTTTGGTAATTATGTTTTGATTATGTTTATGCTATTGTTTATATATGCATGTATATATGTATGTCGTTGTCTGATAGGATCATCATTATTTTATGTTGATGTTTATACGTGTGTGTGTGTGTGTGTATATATATATATATATATACATACGTTGTTTGACAGGGTCATCACGATTCATTCTTGTGGAGGAATGATTTCTTATGCATGTGAATGGCATGAAGATATTCTTGGTTCATGAGGAATCAAGTGGGAAGAGTAGCCTGAAATATCTCTAATCTCAGTATCATGTGGATATGAATTGATATTATGTGATTATAGTATGTCTATGTTTATGTTATGGACAAGCTAATGTTGAGAGATATATTAGCAAAATGAAAAAAATGTGATCCATGACATGATAGGATAAGCATGGATGGTGGAGAGACACTGGAAGAAAGGTTGCCTGGTAGAGGTAGTGTGGTTTTGGATGTGCAATGCTATTGTTGTGTATATGTTGTGCATATTTTATATTCAATGATTGTACCTATGGTGTTTTGTTCATATTGCATATGCAGTGCTGGGTATAGATGGTGTTATGTACATGTTTGATATGTGGACATGTGTACATATCATATTGTGCGCATATGGATATGCGGCGCTGTGTGCATATGGTGTTGTTTTCATGTTGGATATGCAATGTTGTGTACATATGATGCCATGTACATGCTATATATGCAGTGCTATGTACATATGGTGTTGCGTGCATGTTGTACACATGGTACTATGTACATATGGTGTTGTGTGCATGATTGTACATGTGTTGTTGTGTACATGTTGTACATGTGGTGTTGTGTGCATGTTGTGCTGTGTATATATCGTGCATGTGATGTTGTGTACATGTGGCATTGTGTACAAGTGGTGCGGTGTACATGTGGCGTTGTGTATGCTTTGTGCAAGTGGTGGTGTGTATAGGTCGTACTATGTATATGTTATACTTTTGGTACTAGTGTACATGTGGTATTGTGTGCATGTCATACATGTTGTGTTACAGGCATGCAGTACTATGTATGTGCATTTTGTATTCATGGTATCGTGACATATGTATTCAGTATGTTGTACTCTGTGTACATATTTGTGTTGTATTGTACACCGAGTGTAGGTGTATGTATTGTGTTGTAGTGTACACCAGATGTAGGATTATGTATTGTGTTGTGTTGTACACTAGGTGTAGGTGTATGTGTGGTATGTCAGGTGTTGGTGCATGTATTGCACGGTGTTGTATGTCATGTGTGGTTGTATGTGTGTGATGCACACTATGTGTATGTGCACATAGGTGAGGAGAAGGCATTGGGTGTTTCCCAAGTGTGTCAATCAATCCGGTGTGCGTATGAAATAAGGAAAAAGGTAGAAGCGAACGATTGATTAAAGGATAAGCATTAGTATTTTATTTTAGTTTTATTATGCATGTGATTTATGATTCTAAATTATGATGGTTACATGTGATTTATGACTTTGATTTATGATGGTTGTGTTTTGAGCTAACCTGATGTGATATGTTTATACATAATGATTTGATCAAAGATGTTATTTTGACTTGTTGTGATAGGATGTAAACAAGATTGCAATTGTACCTTATTAACGAGCCACCAATGAGGTATGATTTGAATTTATTTTGAATCTAATGAAAATTATATGTTTGGTATAAGAAAGCATGAAATTCTCGGTTGGGTGGTCGAAACTAATGACAAGCATTAGTAGCAACAACAAAATGAATTGGAACAAGCATCAATATATTGGTAAAGCATTCAGGAGCAGGGCCATTCTAGGACATTGGTACCCAATAGTATCCATTGATTTCCATGAGCACGATATGACTGGTATGATGGTTTTAAGTCATGGATATGCCTTGGTTTTTGGACCTTCCGATGCGAGGAAACCTTTCCAAGGGATGGACTACCCGAGATGGGGGTGCCAACAAAACTTGGAAGGTGTGTGAGTGCAGAGAAGGGGGTGACCAAATTGCCCGAGGGACTGTGTAGCAGAGAAGGGAAGACCAATGATATATCTCTTTTGGTCATTAGCATTGCCAGATGGAATCAAATTCACATTGGGAGTGTGCCCTAGAACAATGATCCAATAACTGTTCACTGAGAGACAAGTGGAGTAGGATTATAGTGTTGGAAATTGGATGCGAATTTGAACTTGCAATGGATTTTGGACTTCCTGTGAAGGAGGTTAATCTTGGTATTACTTTGAGGGCAGAGGTGTGAACCTATGGATTCTATTGTCATAGATGCAGGCATCATATCCTTTTGTTTATTGGTTGATAAAAGGTGCATATGTGTATATATGTGTATTATTGTAAATAGTGTATCGAGCCGATTTATAAATCTCCATAGACAATGTGATTATTTTCTTGGTGAATTAAATGCGTATGTGTGTATATGTGGTTATTATTGTAAATATCATAATGAGTTGTGTTATAAAGCTCCAATAAACGATATGTTTGTCGTGTTTTAGCATATAGTTATTGTAAATACTACAACGAGCTGTGTTATAAAGCTCCATAGGAAATATGTTTTTCTTTTAGTGGTCTTGCTGGTTATAGGTGTCATTGAACACCGAGGATGGTGTTCCCCCATGGGGGAGGGTTCTGTAACAACCCTGGTTAAAAATCCATTTAAAAATATATAACACCATGGTCATGGGACACATATTCCAAGATGAATGGTGGGAAAAACATCCTAGTCAGTGTTGTTTCAGTTTATTATGGCTAAGGAAATTAGCAAAGGAAATGGAAAAGGCTTAGGCAAGAGGCATTAATTGGCATTTTTTTTATGAAAATAATGGAAATAGGAGAAAATGAAGGTGAAGATTCCTAGGTTGCATGTGAGGAGGAAAATGAAGGAGAATAATGGACAATGAAGAAAATAGAGGCCGCATTGATAAAAATTCTTCTAAGGATTAGTTGGTAAGATTTTTCTCAGGCTTGTTCCGTGTAAGATTTTGCTTAGGCTTGGCCATTGTAACCTTTTTCCAGTTTAGTTTTGGAGTTCTCATTATATTCACTCTCTCTCATACTCTTGGACACTTAGAGTTTTCTTGGAGGAGAGTGTGGCATACTTGGATGCTTGGAACAAGGAGGCAAAGGAAGAGTAGGAAATCACAAGAGGACATTAGGATCAACAACTGCAACAAAGTTTTCTTGCAGGTACCGAGTTGCATGTATGTTTTCCTCACTAGTTTTGGCATCCATGGAATATTCATGTGATTTATTGGTCATGATTTGTCACTGGCATGGAGGATTACCTGGATTAACAGTGGATTTTCCTACCATTTCCATTTTCAGGATAACTATGGTGTTGTGGGTTCATTTATTTATTTTTTGGTTGGTTCTCATGTTTCCTTTAGCTTCAGTTGAGTTACTAGTTCCTGGACGCCTTGGTTGGACAAACGATCAGAATCCCTTGAACAACTTGGGTTGAGTTACTAGTCTTGGAAGCCTTGGTTGGAAAAATGCTTTGGAAGCCCTTGGTGGGTTGAGTTACTAGTCCTAGAAGCCTTATTTGGACAAACGCTCCAGAAGCTCGATGACAACTGCGGGTTGAGTTATTGGTCCTGGAAGCTTTGGTTGGAACAAACGCTCTAGAACCCTATAAAGCTTGGGTAGAGACCAATTTGGTGATGGTTTGTGATGTCCGACTGTGAGGTGGAATCATTGCTTGATGAGTTGAGGTGGTTTGGACTCTGGAAGCCTTGGTTTGGTTTTGATGGATTGTTCCATGAGATCCCACATTCATGCTTGGAATATGACACATGGGTGATTGGTTGAAAGAAAGATTTGGTTAAACCAATCTATGGTCGGGTGGTTCGTGGAAGTCCCAAACCTGGTTGGTCGTTTCATCATTAATATGAGGTTATTTCTCCTTGTTATTTTATGAGTATTATACTGGTTCATATGTGGATTATATGGTTGTTTTTTCCTTGGTATTTTTGTTGTTATTATATTGGTTATGAATATGTATTATGACAATGGTGATGTATGGTTCTCATCATGATTTTACTTGTAAATTAATGAACAATGTACCTATGGCCTAATAGATGTTAATGTGGCTAATGTGATAAGGAAACAATGCCTCATAGCGAATATTAGATAAGTATGAGACCCCTATGCTCAACTATGCTATTAAAACCTATAGATTTCATATTTTTGATATGTTTGACGAAATTTCTGTCATGGCTAGTACAGGTCGAGTCTATTCCTTGTCAATATTTTTGCAAATGTATCTTTGTTCTGTTGTGTAAATTCATTTCTGAAGGTGTCATTAAGTTTTGGGCAGTGACTTGGGCTTTGGGCTTGAAAAGGTGGAAAAAATCTCGGAGTCCTAGACACAACACTAGCGAAAAAAGTCCCCAGAAGCACCCTTTCCCTTTCTGTGGGAGCTTTCAGAGCCTCCTAGATCCACCGTTGTCCATATCAAGGGAATGTCTAGGGTTTTGATGCACTAAAACTTTAGTTGGTCTCAGGGGTTGGTTACCTGAGTGGTTGGGATGGATCCTGGGAGTTCTGTTGCCGATGTGGAAAGTCTATATGATGTGCTCCTCCAGTTCCACTTCCTTAACTGACACATAGGGAGTCAGATCATGTCATAGTAACTTCTCATCCCATGTTTACCCCAGTTGGATGGTTACTCGGGTAGATGTCAGAGGAGGGTGTTAAAAACAAATTTATTCCAAGAAAGTGGCCTAAAGGGAGGTGTACCTTGGATCCAGGTTCTTCATTCTTGGGTGGTTTAGAGAAATAAAAGGGGACCATCATTTCCCTTTGACTTGGTTGTTTCTTGCATGCTCAACTCTAGCTCATTATCACATGATTGATAATTGCACAATTGATGGTCTAATGCTTCAGTAGATTGTCCCAACATTCACTAGGTATGTGTGAGTTGTTTTAGACCTCATGAGGGGGTTGCCCTTTAGGTATCCCCTACATGCCCGATCATCATAGTTCTTGATTCAGCCTTAGATGTGGTTTAGCAGATTTGACTGGCTCGGTTTCAGCCAATTGCATAAGCCCTTCCATCAACTAGCTCATTAAATATTCAAATCCCTATCATATCCAACATGGCTTCTTTGGTTGTGATCTCCCCCTCAAGTTAAAAATTTAGGTAGGAAGCAAGAAGGAACAACACAATATAGTCCAACATAAGTAGATCTAGCCAAAATGATGATTATGTGGCAGTGAATGTTAACACAAACAACAATTAGTTTGTAAAAAATGGTAAATCTCTCACCTATTTCCTTTTTATTAAGCATATTTAAATAGATCTAATGCAAGATCATCTACATGGAAAGGATTGAAAAGAGAAGTCCAGATCAAACTAAATATAAAACCAATAATTTTATTTGGTATTTATCCTTTTAAATTTATGTTCATATTACAATTTTTATTTTTTGGATTGAAATGAGGCAGCAATGGGTTGGAAATAAACCTCCGAAGAAAGCTGAATAGCTTTCCGAGCCTGTTCTAAGGTATATTTTTATGGTCCATTAAGTGGAATTAATTCATTTTCCAAGGGTGGTATTAATATTATTGTTTCAAAAAATTTGTTTCTCAATGTTATGATGTCTTTAGATCTAATACAATTTACAAGAGTTTGCTTAGAACCAAAAGGCCATTATCTCAACGCATCTCTCTGCCTGTAAGTCTACTCAATTTTTATTTTTTATTTTTTGGAAGCATGCAATTCAAAAGAGTTTTAAAGGGTATAGTTGCTTGATATAGTGTGTGCTCTAGCTATAAAATTTATTTCAAATTAATGGAAGGAAGAAGGACTATATGGACCAATCAAATTGGCCTACATGCTTAAGTCAGATATTATAAAAATATTAGTTATATATATATTTTTAGATTATATTGTGAAGATGTGCTCCACTTAGTGAATCTTACCAATCATGAAGCATTCAAACCTTATTTACACAATTTGGGAGTATATTTGATTTCAAACATTATTTTCACATAAGAAAAGGGAGAAATAATAATATCTTAGAGCCAGAGATGATAAAAATTATAGTTACATCTTTGTGCATATGTGTTGCACTCAATGATTATTACCATTCATGGATTGTAAATATCGACTCAATGACTCTGCCGAATACCACTAATCAAAAAAACAAATATATGACATAGAGTATGCATATCGTTATTGGATACAATTTTTTTTTGGTAATGTTACAATTTTTCGATTTCAAGATTTGATGTTAATAATATATAGGAATACAAATTTAGCCTTAAAATTCAACCTAAGGAACTATTTTTTCATATTTCTTATTTGTTAAATTGATACATTATTCTTAATCTCTCCCCTTATTAATTTTTTTTCCAAGTGTGTTGCTTAGACAAAAATGTGAAATTGTTTCATTTTCCAAGTGCATTACAGTATTAATGTAGACAGTTTTTAGAAGATTCCATTCTTCCAAGATGGTAGATGGATCTCTTAATTAGTTTTAGATCTCATGCTCATCGCTACATGTAATGTAATTTTGTTGGTAGTTACATTACAGGGGCAAGTTAAATAGAAGAGAATGATACTTACATCCCTTAAAAAAGGTTTTGCAGAATGGAAGTGTATTTGAAAAATAACTCATTTAATCAAAATATTAATATTGAATTGATCAAATAAAGTCAATTATAATGAAACAATTTTTTGATTAATTAAATATTAATATTAAGTTAAGTTGATCAAGTAAAGTAAATCATAATGTATAATAGTGTAAACATTTTGATTTTTTATTTTTTGGAGATATATTTTTTTGACTAATTGTATTTAAAGTTTAGATAAAAATTTAGAAGACTTGTTAATATTGCAACGGAAGTATAATACATCTCCAATACTATTATGTTATTTTTTTTCTTGACAAGCTCTATCAAAGAAGCTTCAAGAATAGGCCTTGTCAACCATAAGTTTCCAACCTATTGAAATCCATAAAAAAATTTTGTGTATTATATTAGAGCATTGGTCTATGCAAAAAAATGAAATGTATACACATGTACCCCTCAATTGGACCACAACTGCATGCCCATTAGATTCCCCAAATATGAATATAAGGGGGTTTATGTAATTTTGATAATTAGTATTTCTTGAGGACTTTATTTTGAAATCAGATTCCAAAGGATTTTAATAGTTAGGGCTTTATTTGAGCCCTAAGCCTCCCTCTCCTTTGGGTTCCACTAATTATTTCTAGTTGTTCAAATGTAGTTCTATCTAGTCACTTTGTCATTTCCATAGAAAATCAACATAAAACCTTTAGATATTCTCATATCTCCTTTTAATGTGTGAGCTAGTGAATGTTAACCGACTGGTATTTGTTTGAGAACAATATTTATCATTGTTAATCTTCCATTGTTGAAAAGATACCCATTACGTAGTGATTACATAATAAATTAATCCTCTTTTCTATCTTACTGATCAACTAGCTCCATTAATATCACTTACCATGATAGTTTGTTCTTAATTTAAATCCCAAGCACTTTAATCCATCTTAATCTAGTTGTATGTAGGGTATAATATTATTGAGTTCTTGTTCCTCTTTAAACTTATAAGTAATTAAAGTAAATGGTAGACTTACTCTGATTGAATTCCATTATAGATGCCTTGCAATAAAGTTGAAGTAATTGTTGATATTTCCTATCCTCTCACAAGCTATCATTAGGAAGGAGAAACATATCATTAACTAGTAGTAATTATGTAATACATTTCTTTCCTCAAACCCTTCCCCTTAAACAAGTCTCAATATTTTGGCCTCTTGAATTGATATGCTTAACCCCTTGGAAACTAACAAAATAAATAGGGTCAATATGGAAAAAATTTCCTTAAACCTTCTAGTAAGGTTAAATAACAGACAAGTTTTTCATTAATAAAAACTATACATGTAACTAAGTCAACACAACCTATAATCCATTTGACAAATATAAATTTAAAAAGTTCACAATGTTTCACAATAATCTCAAATACAACGAGCACAACCTATCATAAGATTTGGATAGATTATATTTGATCATTGTAGTAGGTAAATTCTTAAATTTGATTGAGTGTAACCCTTCCTAAGAAAACCCAATGGCTTAGGTGAAATCATAACAAACAATACTTTTTTGAGTCTCACGTCTAAAACACTAGATATTTTCTTATAGAATAGTTACATATTGCTTGAAATTCATCAGATGACTTGGCTTGTCCATTTTGGATATAAGAGACATAAATTAGGTATTGAAGGAGCCAAGTTATTTACCATTTAGCCTAACCTCATTCGTCACCCTTAACAAGTCATATCCAAACAAGTCAAAGAGCCCAAAGAAAAAATTAATTGTTCACCATTCAATCATAGGATCTTGTCTTTTTGGAAGGAAATTATCTAGCTAAATTTGTCATATAATTCTTGGTTATGTTATTTTTTAAACAAATTGTGGGAAAATTGAGGCTAATTTAACAATTTCAACTATGTTTACACCATTCATATCTCTATAAAAAGAGTCAAAGAGTTTTACTCACATATTTATTAAACTTTAAAACTCATTAATACATCTCCATCCTCCTTTTGAAGTCCCCAAATAGTATTAATCATTTTCCTATAATTAGAAAAATAGTGAAAGAATTTAGTATTCTCACTGCTCAATCACAACTAAGTCACTTAGCTTTTTAACTTACACTTCACTTCTTGACCATTCAATAATTTTCTCTTCTTAGCTTCTAGTTCTCTAACTTTAATAAATCTAGGCTCATTGAATGTACCAAAAGAGTTATCGTGTAATACTTTTTTAATATCATCTACTGTTTTTCTTATTATCTTGTCTCTATTCCAATATCTTTCCCTAGTCCAAGAAACCACCTCACCTTTGACTACTTTCAAAGACACTACCAACTATTTAGTGGTAGAAGTATTGGGTTCTTATGGAAGTTCCTCCAAGTACTTTCTACAATTTATCTTAATGCTTAATCCATGAGCCAACTTGAGTTGAATTTATAGGGAAAATAGGGCTTGAAATGAGTTAGTTCAAGTTATAAGAAAATTGGACTGTGATTTGAAATTCCACCATAAAATGAACAACACTACCCTGTTGACACCTTAAAATAATTCATTAGAAATAAGGCATCTATCTTGATGTATTGAAACAACCTCCTACCCCACATTTTTGTTCCTCTAGTTAGGTTGATGGAGACGTGCTTCACATTGATCAAACATTCTAGCTCTATTTGATGAAGAAAAAATATTAGCTAGATAATCAACATTGGCTTCTCCTCCCTAACAATGCGTTCCTTTTGTTCATGGTAGAGGTAAAATCACCACCCAAAAATCAACCTTCCACTCCTTACCACCTACAAACAAAATAAACTCCTTCATACATAACAGACATGATCATCAAGATAATGGGTTGGTGTAGTCCTTGATAATGAATTCCATAGACATACTTGATAAAACAATAAAGGAATTAGTTAATGACAAACTCAAATTCCAACCAATAATAATATCCCCCTAGATTGGCCAACCGAGTCCAAGTCAATAAATTCCTAGTCCTTGAAAAGTTTCCTAAATCCACTATCATGAGTATCTCTAGATCCCATGGTTTCTTTTAATAATAATAAAATAATATTTTTTAACTCTAGTACTTTGTAGTGGGCTTATTGTTTGGCTTAATTTCTTAGTACTCTAATTTTAGAGGGTATAATTATGATTTAGATACACTTGAAGGGGGATGCTCTAAGTTTCCTTGTAATCAAGCATTGTTTACACTATTAAAATTTAATGGAATTCTCTCTCTTTGGTCTTCTAACTAGAATGATTTCTACCTACAATAGGAGTAATACCCTCTCTAGTGTCTCCAAATCCTACTCCTTAGAGTACATCCCCCTCAGTTTTCAATCCAAATTATTAGACATTAAAGGGTAGCTACATTGACCAAAAATCTTAAATCTAATAGACACATGACCCTTCCCCCTTTTCCGCATTTCCCCTAGATCCTTGGAATATGAGATTATATGAACACTGGATGAGGATGTTAAATTTATGTTCTCAAATTTCATTAAAACCGATCTAAGGTTTGGATTTTTCACAACCTTCTCACTGTTGTGGGTAGAAAGGTAAGTATTAGTTACCATAACTAGAGTTGTTCCTATCTTAGGTAAATCCAACATATCATCATTTAAATTAAAATCACTAATGTTGATATGATTACTAGAAACCTCTTTGATGATAATGAGATGTTGATGGGAAAGGGATTGCCCCATCATCCTTCAAATAGTCCTAGAAATATTGAATTGGGAACCTTGTAATGTCCACCTCCTAATTCATGTTCATAGTGGTTAAATGATTTGAAGTCCAACATAGAAGTTCATTTTAAGTGACATCGATTATTCCCCCCAACCTCCAAATCCAACCCGCAAGTTAGTGTTAACGGTGCTAGAAATACATCAACCAAGGGGTCTCCCCAATGTGAGTTACCAATTAGACCTGACACTGTTTGGTGTGGGAGCCCCATCCAGAATATCAATCGGGTTTCCATATATCTTAAATATATGCCGTGGATCTAACTATCAGCTAGAGAGAGAGGGATGTAGTGGTGTCTTTGAAAATTAAGAAGGTATTGTAGAAAAAAGTCTTTCGGATTAATCACATTATTAGGATTTGGTTGACGTTTCGAACCAACTAATGTGGTTCATCCTCAGGAAAAGGTGAGAAATCCATTGATCAGAAGGAATACATAGTAAGGATGAATCATTGCCTAGAGTTAGCCGTTAAAAATTAGTTGTTGGTGGATTAGTTAGAAGGTAAAGAAAATAATTATCTAGGGACTAGAGGTAAGGAAAAATATTATATATTATATATTTATGGGTTGACCTATTCATATTAGAAAACTAGTTGTTTGGAAAATATATTTAATCCAAAATGGTTCAAAAATTATTAATAATATTAATTTAATAATATTATCATGTTTAAATTATCTAATAGAGGGGCACTTAAATCCATCAAAGAGGAATCTAAAATAAATTAAAACAAATCAGAGTAAAAAAAAAAATACAAATAAATTATATTAATATATTATATATATATATAATATATATAATTATATATAATATATAAATATATTATATATTTATATATTATATGATATACTTATATTTGCAGTTTTGAAAATAATAAACACAAAAGGGGATTAAAGGAATAAAAAAAAATAAAATTATAATTAATAATTCATAAAACCAAAATAAATAAAAATAGAAAATAAAGGAAAAATTTGATTAAAAAATAAAGTAAAAAATTAAAATTAAAATTAAAAAAAATAAAAAATAAGGGGACCAGGCAGAAACATAAGAAAATAAACCAAAATGAAAAGAAGAGGAGAGAGGATAAGAAGAATGATGAGTTATGATGGGAGAGCTGGAATCCAACTCTTACTCAATTTCCAGCCATGATCCCTATTAAGATTTCTGGCATGCCTTTTGATCTCAATCGCCTCCCTAAGCTTCCTGTGGTGGAAATGATCTATTTTAGCGATAACTTTGGATTCTTCAATGCATACATGGTGCTTCGATTTCTTTGCATTCTTGACACAGGGTTACCCTTGCTTACACCCACAGTATGCATGTAAAATGCATAAATACATTTGTCCCACGAATTCAACTCACCAAGGAGTCAAATCTTCACCCATCAATGGTTAAGGCCCTATTAATCAACCCTCAAGCCTTCAATTATGACTTTATTAAATCTTTCATCAAATCCATCCTATCGAGACTTTACAACTCCTCATAACCTTCCTTAACCCTTATACAACCTTCGTTAACCCTTTAACCAGATATATATATAGCCTTCCGTCTTTAAACATTGGTTATATATATTTATCGCATAAAACCTTCCATCGACGTTATTTTTCTTTATAACCCATTTACAAAGGAAAAACTCGCAAAACAAACCTTTTTGCCTTTTCCTTGAGTCCTTTCCGAACTTCAAATATTTATATACTGCGTTCATATGTCATTGGGTCCGCACTCCCGGTCCATCGACATATCGCTAATCCATTAATTGCTGGTTCTTGACCCTTGCGTTATGCAATTAGTGATTAAATCACAACCATCGATCCCACATTGATAAGATGGTTGACGCTAAATCGCATATAGGCCTATCCAATATCTGCCAATCCTTCACCTTAGCCTAATGCGATAAGCGATCAAATTCTGACCGTTGATCTAGACTCGATCCAATAGTAGGACTTTCGCCCAATTAACAAAATAGAATGATGAATCTTTGTTGTCGATCTTCCGCCTTCAAATCTGACGGTTGCTAGTTATTTTGGCAGACAATGAGCACGGGGAATAACCACCCAATAAAGTGGTTTCCCGTCTCCACTTCTGTACTATGTGTCGTGTTATGAATGGAATCAGAGGACTAACCTTCGATACCATTTACCACATCTTTTCTACCCGAAATACCACTTAACGTTATAAACCCGCCTTTTGGCCAATTATCTCCCGCACTCTCCTCTTATACAATGACTGTTGATCTATATGATCGATGGCTCTCATCCTTTGTCACCTACGCCATTTATCTATAAGATCCAATGGTTCGTATGCACCGACGACTCGCCTCTTCGTTCGTCCCTTGCCTTGACTTTCATTCATTCTTCAATATTTATCCTATGGTTATGGGTTGTTCTTCAGGGTTCCAGATTTCTGCTCTTCAGCTTTCTCTGAGCTTAACTTTGTGAATTCCCACTTCGCTACCTCTCCAAAGCTTCACTCTATTTCCTCAATTGGATTCAAAGACTCGTGATGATTCCTCTAAAGCATTCTCTCCTCTATGTGTTCTACAGAATTTTGCCTGCAACCCTATTATAGAACCTAGGAATTCATATGTAATTCATTCATAAAATACTCATTTCACACATTTACACAACTAGGAATAAACCTTTGTATACATAAGTATAAACAAATGATTACATTCGAGACTCTGTGTCTCTCATAGACCTGATCTTTAATATCAGTGGCCCTCCTCCCTTTACT